>JACEEZ010006466.1:50000-52500 GCA_016584305.1 Chionoecetes opilio | reverse complement strand
GATTTTATGGCTAACAACAGACAATTTTATATAGCAAAGGAAAAATCTGGGTGTGAAGGGGTTAATCTTATCCTCCTCCTTCTCCTTGTTTGGCTATAGGCAGGATCCTTCAACTCAGCTATTCTTTTGCCTCCAACTCGTAGAAACTATAGTGGTAGAACATAGTGACACAGACACGCCCGTTTGGACCAGTAGGGCTGTTGCTGTCTGTTTTTCCTTTATTTCCATTCTTTCAACTCCTAAAGCTCTATAAGTCTCTCTCTCTCTCTCTCTCTCTCTCTCTCTCTCTCTCTCTCTCTCTCTCTCTCTCTCTCTCTCTCTCTCTCTCTCTCTCTCTCTCTCTCTCTCTCTCTCTCTCTCTCTCTCTCTCTCTCTCTCTCTCTCTCTCTCTCCCCTCTCTCTCGCTCTCTCTTTTTATTTTATTTTATTTTATTTTATTTTATTATTTACTATTCTATGATTTTACTATTTTAATGTGTGTACACACTTGTGTGTTTTATTGTATGTTTAAGATTTTACTGTGTATTTGATATTCGCATTAATTATTGAATTATACGTATAAGATGTAACTACAAGAATAACCATTGTAAAATGGAAAATAAATTTCTGATTCTGATTCTGATTCTCTCTCTTTCTCTCTCTCTCTCTCTCTCTCTCTCTCTCTCTCTCTCCTCTCTCTCTCTCTCTCTCTCTCTCTCCTCTCTTCTCCTCTCTCATCTCTCTCTTCTCTCTCTCTCTCTCTCCTCTCTCTCTCTCTTTTTTTTCTCTCTCGCTCTCTTACTCTCTCTCTCTCTATAACGTCTATGTTCCTCAATTTTTTCCTCTCTCTCTAATGTCTATGTCCCTCAATTTTTTTTTCTCTCTCTAATGTCTATCTTCTTCAATTTCTGTCTCTCTCTCCTTCTCTCTTATCTCTCTCTCTAATGTCTATCTTTCTCAATTTCTCACTCACTCACTCACTCATTCACTCTCTCCCTTTCCTCCGCGGCCAACCAACCAGGTGTCACTATTAGGGAGGGAGAAGGGAGAAGAGGAGAGGGAGTCCCAGTCACCCCACGCCTGTTCACAAAACTGCCAGACCCTCACCCTTACTCTGCCTTTTGACTTTTAGAATTAAGGAAGGAAGGGGCAGGGAGGGAGGGGGTCAGGGGGGGAGGAGGAAGAGGCAGGCAGGGAGGGGGGAAGGAGGAAAGGGGAAGGAGGAAGGGGAAGGGAGGGGGAAGGAGGATGGGGCAGGGAGGGAGGGGATAGAGACGGTAGGGGAAACTAATGCCCTTTTGCTTCTTGTAGAGTTTATACAGTGGAGGAGAGCGAGAAGGGCCTAACCCGTAGCTATAAAGTACAAAGGACACCCATCCTTATGGTCCCTGGTGGTAGGGGTGATATGGGGCAGGGTACTCAGGGTAGGGGGTTAGGGCAAGTGGGGGGCAGCGCTACCCACGCGTATAATTGACTTAACAGTGCCCAGGTGAGAGCAGCGACTCCACCTTTGTGTGGCGAGAAAGGCGACGCGGCTAATGGCGAGACGCGCTTCCTGGCCTGCTGCTGCTGCTCCTGATGATGATGATCATGATGATGATGGTGATATATACTCTGTCTGATATATACTCTGTCTTTAACTCCTTGAGGCCCAGAACGTAATTTTCATTGTAATATAACCATGCACCATTCGACGATTTTAATGAACATAAGCAATATGATATAGATATGACCTGTTTAATATCCTAGCTAATTTTGTTTATTTAGTTACTTTTTTGTAGTTTTATGGCTAATAACAAACGATTTCATATAGGAGAGGAAAGATCTGGGCGTGAAGAGGTTAATAACGAGGCAAAAATCCTGGCCCCTTGCTGCTTACTGACTGATATTTGATGCCAGGAGAAAGGAATACTGCGCTTCTTCTAAATTTCAGTTGCATTTGATCCTAGTTAACCATATTATCAGGTAAATATAGGCATAGTTTTAAGCATGAGTCCTTATGATAGAATGAAATTTTCGCCTCGTTAAAAAAAAGGACTATATAGTAATGGTGATAGTACTGTTGCTGCTGATGTTGAAGACAATAATGATGACGATGATGATGGTGATGATGATGGTAATGGTGATGATAGTACTGTTAATGCTGTTGCTGTTTTGCTGTTGCTGTTGCTGCTGCCTCGACTGCTATTACTATTCTTGCTGTTACTATTTCCACCACTACTACTACTGCTGCTACTACTACTATCACTGCTACTTCCACTACTACTACTACTACTAGTATACTATTATTATTATACTACTACTACTACTACTACTACTACTACTACTACTACTACTACTACTACTACTACTACTACTACTACTACTACTACTACTACTGCTGCTGCTACTACTACTATCACTGCTACTTCCACTACTACTACTACTACTAGTATACTATTATTATTATTACTACTACTACTACTACTACTACTACTACTTCTACTACTACTACTACTATACTACTACTACTACTACTACT
>JACEEZ010006466.1:40000-47500 GCA_016584305.1 Chionoecetes opilio | reverse complement strand
GGGTGTGCGTGTGTGTGTCTGTGTGTGTGTCCGCTATAGGTTCCACCCCCAGTGGCGCAATCCCATCATATGGCACAGTTTTGGAACCAGGTCGACCAGGGGAAGGTTTTAAGGCCACTTTGGGGATGATCCGATAACTTTGTTTTTTTTTATTATTATTTTTATTTTTTTATTTTTAGTATTGGCGAGAATTGTGCCAAAAAAAAAAAAAAAAATTTACGCGAGATATTTTGCATGAAAAAAGAAAGATATCGAAACGAACGCACGACTGACGGACGGTTTCTTTTACTTCAGTCCTATTACTTCAGTCCTATTACTTCAGTCCTATTACAAAATACAAGTGTTACAATTATTGGGCCGAAGGCCCACCAAAAGCCCTCCGCAGGAGCTAGCCAAAAAAGTCCACCCGGAGGGCGGCTTTTCGGCTAGTGTACCATAGAGACCAAAGTCCCACTAGTAACACACACACCAGCGACCTTAGGAACAGAAAGGAAGGCCCAAATAAGGATTCACAACAAAATGTGACTTCCTTACACACACGAGGCTGGGAGTAGCACCAACAGGAAGGAAGATAATAGCCTACAGGCGCTATAGGCTCAGATGTTAAAAAAAAAAAAAAAAAAAAAAAAAAACATTCTTAACGCGTGTTCTTGGGAGGACAGCCTGGAGCTACACTCTAGGACGGACACAGGTTCTATTCTTCCTAGATCCAAGAGGCCACCAACTCCACTCTGGTGATCCAAGAGGCACCAACTCCACTCTGGTGACAATGGGTTCCAAGATGACCAAAAAGAACATCCTTAATACAGCGACCCTCCGTGTTTTCACACCACTCATGAGTGGTGTGGTTTTCAGGATGACCCACACCTGGTGGATCCAAATCATCGGCAGGAAAGCCAACAACCAAACCATGGAGAAAGAAAACAAGAATCAATACCAAGCCGCAATGGATCAGCAAAAGAAGAAAAAGAAGAAGAAGAAGGAGAAGGGAGTGTCGTGTGTGTCCGGCCTCCGCCGCTGGCTCGCCTCCCTCTTCAGGTGCAAGAATCGCAGGTCTCGGCCACGGAGCACCGAGGCGACGCGTCGCGATGCGGAGACCCTGCAGCCGGTCCCTGAGGAGGAGGCCGAGGTGTACAGGCCTGAACAGGAGGAGAAGCAGGTCGAGGTGTGTAGGCCTGAGGAGGAGCAGAATGAGGAGAAGCAGGTCGAGGTGTGTAGGCCTGAGAAGGAGCAGAAGGAGGAGAAACAGGTCGAGGTGTGTAGGCTTGAGGAGAAGCAGGTCGAGGTGTGTAGGCCTGAGGAGGAGCAGAAGGAAGATAAGCAGGTCGAGGTGTGCAGGCCTGAACAGGAGGAGAACCAGGTCGAGGTGTGTAGGCCTGAGGAGGAGCAGAAGGAAGATAAGCAGGTCGAGGTGTGCAGGCCTGAACAGGAGGAGAAGCAGGTCGAGGTGTGTAGGCCTGAGGAGGAGCAGGTCGAGGTGTGTAGGCCTGAGGAGAAGCAGGTCGAGGTGTGTAGGCCTGAGGAGGAGCAGAAGGAAGATAAGCAGGTCGAGGTGTGCAGGCCTGAACAGGAGGAGAAGCAGGTCGAGGTGTGTAGGCCTGAGGAGCAGAAGGAAGATAAGCAGGCCGAGGTGTGCAGGCCTGAACAGGAGGAGAAGCAGGTCGAGGTGTGTAGGCCTGAGGAGCAGAAGGAAGATAAGCAGGCCGAGGTGTGCAGGCCTGAACAGGAGGAGAAGCAGGTCGAGGTGTGTAGGCCTGAGGAGCAGAAGGAAGATAAGCAGGCCGAGGTGTGCAGGGCTGAACAGGAGGAGAAGCAGGTCGAGGTGTGTAGGCCTGAGGAACAGAAGGAAGATAAGCAGGCCGAGGTGTGCAGGCCTGAACAGGAGGAGAAGCAGGTCGAGGTGTGTAGGCCTGAGGAGGAGCAAGGCAAGAGAGAGGATGAGTAGGGCGAGGAACGCAAGCCAGAGCAGGATCAGGAAGAGCAATGCAAGAGAGAGAAGGAACAAGAGGAGAGCAAGACGAACAAGGAGGAGGCATGCAGGAAGCAGGAACAGGGGAAGGCGGAGGTGAAGGAGGAGAGCGAGGCACACAAGCCCTGCGTGGGGTCCTCGGTGCCGGTCCGCCCCGAGGCAGCCTACAGGTAGCCTGCACCGCGTCGCCCGCCCCCGCCCTGGCAGTGCCCGCCGACCTCCTACACCGGCAGCCTGCGAGCCCTCCACCAGGAAGTGCTGGACTTCCAGTGGTGGGCTGGAGGCTCTGAGGCCGAGTACCGGCGCCGCATGAGTGTGGTGGCGGATGTGCGACGCGCCGTGGCCGAGCTGTGGCCCGCGGCGCGCGTGGAAGTCACCGGTAGCCTGGCCAACGGCCTCTACCTGCCCGACAGCGACATTGACCTGACGCTGGTGGGCCAGTGGCCGCCCACGCCGTCGCCACTGTACGCGCTGCGCGACGCCCTGGTGCGTCACCGCGTAGCACAGGGTAGTGCCGTCACCGTCCTGGAGAAGGCGAAGGTGCCCCTGGTGAAGGTGGTGCACCAGGGGACAGGCCTGCACCTGGACGTCTCCCTGGGCAGCGAGGTGGCCGTGCGCGCCACGGCGCTGGTGGGCAGCTTCCGCCGCCAGTACAAAAGCCTCACGCCGCTGGTGATGGTGGTGAAGTAGTACTTGAAGAAGGAGGGCCTGGGGGAGGTGTACACCGGCGGGGTGTCCTCGCACGCCGTCACCCTCATGGCCACCAGCCTCCTGCAGCTGAAAGGTCTCGCGCCAAGACCAGCAAGAACCTGGGCTGGGTTGTGCTGCGCTTCTTCCAGTACTACGGCTACGACTTTCCCTTCGCCGAGTGGGGCATCAGCGTGCTGGACGGCGGCCGCTACCTGCGCAAAGAGGACGTGCCCTGCGACATGCCCGGGGGTCACCGCAGGGCAGACCTGTGCATCGAGGATCCCCTCACCCCCGGCAACGACGTGGGCCGATCCTCTTTTCGCATCTGGGACGTCCGGAAGGCGTTCCAGCGCGCCTTCCTGGTGCTGGAGCCCGCCCTCAGCGCCCCGGGGCTCTACGCCGCGCCCTGTTCCCTGGTGGGCCGGCTGCTGGTGGGGTACCGCCCCCCGCGGCGGGTCCTGTGGCCTGCTCCTCACAGGGAACAGTGGTGGTGGCCGCAGGAGCAGCGGCATCCAGGCCGTCAGCAGGGCTGCCAGCAGCTGCAGCAGGGACCGAGGGTGCAGCACCGAGGGTATTACCCCCAGCCTCAGCAGGGCACTCGGCAGGGGCAGCAGAGGGCCTCACGCCACACAGGCCCCCAGCCTCAGCAGGGACAGCAGAAGGCCTCCCGCCACACAGGCCGCTGAGAGCCGCGCCTCCCTCGCCAGGCACTGAGGCCTGGATCACCTTGATGCCCGGGCACTCAGGCCTTGACCTCAACGGAAGACTTTCAGATCTACACATCAACTTCTGATTCCATTCATATTGCTTTATCTTTATCAATTGTCTGATTTAATACTGATAAACTGATTATCTCACCTGCATTGCATTGCTTTAACTTTATCAACTCTCAGTGTTGTTGTTTTTTGTATATTAACTTTATCAACTCTCAGTGTTGTTGTTTTTTGTATATATTAGTTTTCTCTTTCTCTTTTGTCTGTATCACTTTTCCAGTAGACTAGAATTTTTATGAGTTTTCAACTTTGCCTCGTTTTCCTTACGAGTGATTGGTCTTAAATTTTTTTTGTTCATTTTGTCTCCCTTTGTCTCCCATAACCTTTTGTATCCATGTTACATAACCCTGTTACATAACCTAACCATTTGTATCCCTGTTACATAACCTAACCATTTGTCTCCATGTTACATAACCCTGTTACACGAACCTATTTTATTCATGATTGACCCGCGAGAGAGAGCCGCTTATAAAATAATTATTGAGTCTTGCTTAGAACTTCTTCTTTTTTTTCTCTTTCTCTCTCATTGGGACGGCTGGACATTTACATTAATAACTATGATTGATGAAAAACTGCATCATCATCATCATTACCCGCTTTTTTCACCAAAAAATCTAAGAGGTTTGAGCAGGCTTCGAACCTACGACCTGTTAGATTGCTGGCGAGGAGAGAGAGGGACCATTTCATGGGAATAGAAACCAGTCACCGTGTTTGAATTGGAGTGTGTGGCGGGAGTGTTTGAATTGGAGTGTGTGGCGGGAGTGATAGACAATTTTGCAAAGGGAGAGAGAGAGGGGGGGGGGAGGGTGTGGCCATATTGGTGTTTGCCATCGGGAGGAGAAAAGTGGGTGAGAGGAGAGAGTTGTGGCGAGAGTGATGGGAGTGAGAGGGAAGAGGAGGAGGAGGTGGTAGTGAAGGATGTAAAAAATGTAATGCAGAATGAGTAACAAGAGAGAGAGAGAGAGTGAGTGCGTGTGCGTGCGTGCGTGTGTGTCCTCTTTGCTTCCCTCCTCCTCCTCGATATTCTATGATTTTTCAAGGAATCGACAGCATTTGCGTTGAGGACAATTTCACAGTGGAGACACAGTGGAGACACAGTGGAGAGACAGTGGAGACACAGTGGAGACACAGTGGAGAGACAGTGGAGACACAGTGGAGACACAGTGGAGATCAGACGTCACGGGAGTAACAGGTTGAAGGTTCTCGGTTTGAATCCCGTGAAGCTAAACACCTTTTTTCTTGAAGGGTTAATAAGCATTTGGAATTGTTTTTCTGCGCTTGTATAGAAATGTAGCATTGTTGAAACTTTTACCTGTAGACATTGGGAAGACCTGATATATTTTCCATTTCATTCATAATTATATATTTGATTTCTATTTTATTATGTCTTATTTCTTATATATTTAATTTATCTGTAGTTATCTCTCACTTAACCCTTCTCTCACTTTAACACTTTAACACTTTAACACTTTATTATGTTTGCCATTTTACAATACTTTATAATGATTATAACAGGATATGGGGTTGCAAACAGCCCTTTACAAGCAAACGCTTTTTGGGCCAAGGTGTGGAGAGAGAGGGAAAACACACTGAAAAAATAATAAATAAACACAAGGTATATAAATACTAAACAAATAGACTGACATAAACAGGCGATAATAGTTAGTAAGTTACTTAGACTAATTTACAGGATAATATACACTAGTAATAAATAATATTATACAGTTGCTGTGAAGAATTACACAAAAAATAAGTACACGAATAATAATAACAATGATAATAGTACACAGAGCTAGTATAATGATAATAAATGTTTCTTGAATGTATGTTTAAAAGTGCTTAAGCTAGGTGAATGTTTGATATGTACAGGGATATCATTCCATAACTTGGGACCTTGGTACATTAGGGAATGTTTGTATAGGGTTAGTCTATGACTAGGTATGGACAGGGAGCGTTGGTTGCGGGTTTGGTAATTGTGAAATAGTTGGTCATTATTGTAGTTAGACGCTGATTGTTTGTACATAAAGGATGCAATATTTAATTTTGATAAATCATTTAGATTAAAACTATTTAAGGATTTAAATAATGGAGGAGTGTGCTCGCAGTAGTCACTGTCGGTCATTATTCTGATGACTTTTTTATGGAGTACATTTAGATGGTTTAAATGACAGGGATAAGTGGTGGACCAAATGAGATTACAATAATTGAGATGGGTATACATGTGAGCATAATACATGCATTTAAGAACTTCAACTGGGGCGAAGGGTTTGACTTTGAGAAGGAGTGGAATTAATCTAGATAATTTTAAACAGAGGTTGGACAGATGATGTTTAAAAGTTAAGTTTTTGTCAAAGATTAATCCAAGGAACTTTATCTTGTATACTTGAGTAATGACATCATTTATAATTTTAAGATTTGATAATGGTTGGTATCTGGTAGTGGTATTTGTAGATAACATGAAATATGTCTTAGCTGTATTTATAGTTAGGCGGTTAGCCAAACACCACTCCGAGAATTTAGCTAGCTCTGCATTTGCTCTATTGATTAGTTCTGTGGGTTTGTCACCAATTAAGTAAAGCGTAGAATCATCGGCAAATAATATGGTATTTAGTGGCTCAGATATGTTACATATGTCATTGATGTATAATATAAACAGAATAGGTCCCAATATACTGCCTTGAGGTACTCCTAGATGCACTGATTTGGTGGGGGAAGAGATATTGTTGAAGACTGTATATTGGGTCCTATTGCTTAGGTATGAGTTGAACCAGTCATGAATACAGCCACGAATTCCATAGTGATACATTTTGTCCAGTATACTATTGGGTTGAACAGTGTCAAATGCTTTTCGAAAATCAATAAAGATTGAAATGATAGATTTGTTGTTATTTAGTGCTGTGTATAGGGCAGATGTGTAGGTATTGATGGCATCAAAGGTATTAAAACCAGGTCTAAATCCAAATTGTTTATTATTTAGTATGTTCATTTTACTTAAAAATATCAATAGGTGCTTTTTCATTAATAATTCAAATTTTTTTGAGAACACAGGTAAGATAGAAATAGGTCTATAGTTGGACAAATCAGTTTTGTTTCCAGATTTATGGATTGGAATGACTTTAGCCAGCTTGAATTTGTTGGGAAAAACACCAGTCCTAATAGATTGGTTAAACAGTATTGTAAGGGGTTTGGCAAATATTTCTTTGTTTTCTTTTATTATTTCTACTGATACGTCATCGATGTGCCCTTTCTTATTTTTTAGGGAAGTGATTACTTGAGTGATGTCATTGTTAGTTGCTATGGGTATTACCAAAGAATTAGGGTAGTTTCCTCGGAGATAAGAATTGTGAGATGTTTGTGTGGGAGGCAGATCATTTGCAAGCTTTGTGGCTATTTGTGAGAAATACTTATTGAATGCACATGAAATATCGTGTGAGTTATAAATTTGGTTATTGATATTTATGGAGTTGGTTGTTGTTTTGGGATTTGTTTTGGTATTTCCTAGTTCATTTATTGTTTCCCAGATCTTCTTAGTATTTAGTCTGAAACTTGCGAATCTTTGTAAGTAATAGTTTGCTTTGACTTGTTTAATTAGGTTAGTAAGATAGTTTCGGTATTTTTTGTATACATAGAAATTTATCATTCCTAGATTATATGATTTGTACAAGGTGAATTTGTGTTGTATAGATTTTATTATTCCTTGCGTTATCCATGGTTTTTGGAGTCTTTTAGTTGAAATGAATTTAGATATTTTAGGAAAACAAGAATAATAAATGCTATGTACCTTGTCTAAAAAAATATTACAATTTACATCTGTATTATTACTGATTAGTATGGAATTCCAATTAATGTTCTCTCTCTCTCTCTCTCTCTCTCTCTCTCTCTCTCTCTCTCTCTCTCTCTCTCTCTCTCAACCTCATATTATGCCTTCGGTGCTACTATAGCGTGCGGTCTACATCGGGGCCTGCAGTCTACGCTCCCCTAACGTGCGGTCTACAAAGATTCCGCCTGACCTGACCTGACCTGACTATCCCATAACTGTAATGTGCATTCTAACAAGTCCACACCTGA
>JACEEZ010006466.1:10000-25000 GCA_016584305.1 Chionoecetes opilio | reverse complement strand
CATGCTATCTATCTATCCTATCTTCTATATATCTTATCTATATATCTTCGGTCTTGGTCTCCTTATTTCTTCTCTTTCCTTCGCAGTAACCTATTTTTTTCACACGATTCAAAAAGAGCGAGAAACGAAGTGAACTGAAAGGAAAGGCAGAAGGAAGAAGGAAGGAAGGAAGGAGGAAGGAAGGACGGAAGGATAGAGGAAGGAAGGAAAGAAGGGAGGAAGGAATAGAAGAAGGAAGAAGGAAGAAGGAAGGAAGGAAGGAAGGAAGGAAGGTCGAAGGAAGGAAGGAAGGAAGGGTAGAAAGGAAGGAAGGAAGGAAGGCATGAAGGAATGGAAGGAAGGAAAGAAGGAAGGAAGGAAAGGATAGAAGGAAGGAAGGAAGAAGGATAGAATGAAGGAAGGAAGGAAGGGAGGAAGGAAGAAGGAAGGAAGGAGGAAGGAAGGATAGAAGGAAGGAAGGAAGGAAGGAAGGAAGGAAGGAAGGATAAAGAAGGAAGGAAGGAAGGAAGGAAAGGAAGGAAGGAAGGAAGGAGGAAGGAAGAAGGAGGAAGGAGGGATAGAAGGAAGGAAGGAAGGAAGAAGGAAAAGGAAGAAGGTATAGAAGAAGAAGGAAGAAGGAAGGAAGACAGGAATGATGAGGATAGAAGGAGGAAGGAGGAGGGATAGACGGAAGGAAGGAAGGAAGGAAGGTGGAAGGAAGGAAGGAAGGAAGATAGGAAGGAAGGAAGGAAGGAAGAAGGAAGGAAGGAAAGGAAGGATAGAAGGAAGGAAGGAAGGAAGGAAGGGGAAGGATAGTAAGGAAGGAGGAAGGGAGGAAGGAAGGAAGAAGGAGAGGATAGAAGGAAGGAAGGAAGGAAGGATAGAAAGGAAGGATAGAAGGAAGGAAGGAGGAAGGAAGGAAGGAAAGGAGGAAGGAAGGATAGAAGGAAGGAAGAAGATAGAAATGAAAGGAAGGAAGGAAGGGAAGGAAGAGAAGGAGGAAGGGTAGAAGGGAAGGAAGAGAAGAAGGAAGGATAGAAGGAAGGAGGAAGGAATGATAGAAAGGAAGGAAGGAAGGAAGGAAGGAAGGAGGAAGTCAGATCGAAGGAAGGAGGAAGGAAGGAAGGAAGGAAAGGAAGGAAGGAAGATAATTCAGACAGAAACAAGGTGATAAGGGATAGAAAGGTTAGATAGGAGGAAAAAGGAAAAATGGAAGAGGGGGATGAGGGAAGGAGTGTTGGGGGAAAGGGAGGGGGTGGGGGTGGGGGAAAGGGAGGGGGTGGGGGTGGGGGAAAGGGAGGGGGGTTGGGGAAAGGGGGTGGGGTTAACTTTAAGCAAAACAACTTGTCATATGGACTAATTAGACAGGTAAGAGAGAGATAGAGAGAAGAGAGAGAGAGAGAGAGAGAGAGAGAGAGAGAGAGAGAGAGAGAGAGAGAGAGAGAGAGAGATTATCGTGTTGATGTGCCGGGTAGAAGGGTTGACGTATAAATAGCAAACAGTGTGGTAGAGTTACTTCCCTTTCTCGCTCTCACCCTTTCTTGTGTCCCTTTTCTCTCTCTCTCAACTTCTCTCACCCTCTCCCCCCCTCTCTCCCTCCATCACCTCCGCCTTCTGGCCTCTCCCATCCTCCTCCTCCCTTCCACCCAGTCCGGCTCTCCTCGTCCTCACCATTCGGCACCTCCCTCCCCTCCTTGCCCCCTCCTCCTCTCCCCCGTCCCTTCCCCTCTTCGTCCTTCTCTCCTCTCCTCTCCTCTGTCACCCCTCCTCCTCCTGTATCTCTCTGTTCACTGTCGTCCTCTCGCCCGGGCCCTTTCTCCTCTCTCTCCCTTTCCTTCTCTCTTCCTCCTCACCTTTCCTTTCCCTTCCCTCCCTTTCCTTTTCCTCCTTCTTTCCTCCCTTTCCCTGTTCCTCCCCTTTCTTTTCGCTTTTCCTCCTTTCTTTTTCCTTCCTCCCTCTCCTCCTCCTCCTCCTCCTCCTCCTCCTCTTTCTCCTTTCCTCTTCCTCTTTTCCTCCCTCTCTCCGCCTCCCTTCTTTCCTCCCATCCCTCCTTCCTCTTCCTCTTTTTTTGTCCCTTTCCTCCTCCAACTTTCTCTTTTTCGTTTTTCCTCCATTCTTTCCCAATCATCATTTCCCTTCCCTCCTCCTCTCTCTTGCTTTTCTTCCCCTTTCCTACCATCATCTCTCTCCTCTTTCCATCTTTCCACACCAACTCACACCACTGTAACCTCACACATTAACTATAACCCTCTCCAATCCTCCAATCACTCCTTCATGTTCTCCTCCCTCTTCTCGTCTTTCTCTCTCACTCTCTCCTCTCTCTCCCTCTCTTCCCATCTCTCTCCTGTCTTCTCTCCACTCTCTCCTCTCTCTCTTCTCTCTCTCTCTCTCCTCCGTGCTCTCTCCCCTCTCTCTCCATCGTCTCTCATCTCACCTATCCCTCTCGTCCTCCTCCTCCTCCTCTCTCTCTCCTGCTCCTCACTTTCCTCTCTCCCTCGTCTCTTCTTCCTCCTCTCTCTCTCTCTCTCTCCCTCTCTCTCTCCTAGTCTCTAATCAATCTCTCCTCCCCTCTCTCTCTCCCCTCTCCTCCCTCTCCTCCCAATCCCTCCTCTCTCCTCACCTCACTCCATCCCATGAATTCTCTCTCCTCATTCCAACCCCCGCTGTCCCCTCCTCCAGCTCCTCCCCCTCTCCCTCTCGTCTCTCCTCTCCTTTCGACCCTCCATCAAGCCCAACCACCTCTCTCCTTTCCTCTCTCCTCCTCGACCCCTCCCACCTCCAACATCCTCCCCCGGCATCTCTCTCGTATCTCCTTCTCATCTCGCCGCCCTCCCTCCTCTCCCTCTCCTCTCCTCCTCTCTCTCTCCAGTCTCCACTCTCTCACTTCTCTCCTCTCGCTCTCTCAGTCATCTACTCTCTTTCTTCTCTCCCTCCTCGCCTCGATCTCTCCTTCACCTCGACTCTCGTCCCATCTCCATTCTGGTCTCTACGAGTCGCTCACCCCCTCTCCTTCCGCTCTCTCCTGTCCGCTCTCTCCCGTCTTCGTCCCTCTCTTCGTCTGTGACGCTCGGCGGGTCACCAGCAAGACGTGACGGGGAGGGGGGGGTCACCCCACCTGTTTGTTGTGTGGTGCCTCACGTGACCGAGCGGGGGACGAGTCCCACAGGCCTCAGTCCATCTTATTGTGGCCTTCCTTCACCTGTCCAATTATGACTTACCTGGCCTGCCGTCCGGTCCTGTTGTGATTGGTGGTGGTGGGTGGTGATTGTTTGGTGGTGTTGCTGCTGTTTTTTTGATGTTGGTAACTGTTTTCTAAGTAGCTTTATAATTGATTAATTATCTCCACAGTTCTCTGATATTAGCTCGTCAGTGTGTCCTATAATTTTCTCTGTTCTCTCTCTCGCATCTCCTTTCTCTCCTCTGCTCCCACCCCTCACCTACCTCTCGCTCTCCTCTTTCTCTTTTCTGCTCTTTTTTCCCTCTCTCTCTTCCTCGTCTTCCCTCATCTCTCGTCCTTCTCGTCCTCTCTCTCTCGCCAACTCTCATCTTCCTCTCGTCTGCTCCCACCATCTCGCTCCCCCTCCATAGGGACTCGCCTAGACTCCGCCCCTGTCTCTCATCACCCCCCCCCCTCGTCTCCGACGCTCTCTCTCCTCCAGCACTCTCGTCTCTCATCACCTCCCCTCCTCTCTCCATCAATCTCATCTCTCCGCCTCACCCCTATCCTCTCTCCGCCCACTCTCCTTCCTGCCCTCCGCCCCCTCACCCCCACTCTCCTCTCCCCCCACTCATCTCCTCTCCTACCCGTCTGTCTCGCTCTTCCCGGTCCCTTCCCTCTCTATCTCCTCTCCCTCCCCCTCCAAATCCCCCGTCCTCCTCCCCTTCGCTCGATCTCTATCTCCGATCATCCCCGTGTCTTCTTCTCACTCTCTCGCTTCTCTCCATCCTCGGCCTCCGATTCCTCCCTCTCCTCGTCCTCCGTCGAGTCTCAGTCTCTACCTGCTCCTTCCGAGGAATCGTCCCCATCTTCCTTCGTCGCGGTCCATCCTCTCGCCTCTGGTCCCATTTCTTGTTGTCTATTACAGGCTGAATCTTGTTTGTTTATAGACGCTCTTCTTATATATTTTGTTCACATTCCAAATAATTTCTATAGCTATGGATGTTTCCTGGACACATTACCTCCATTTTACCCTTACATCCAGTGCATTCTAGGCGTCAATACTTTTACTTAAGTTTAGAAGCTACATTATCGTCTGACAATGTGTAAGCATAATGATGATGATGATGGAGGGTCATGATAAATAAAAAGGAACCCACAAAGGCAAGCATACCACCAACAAAAACAAACCACCAACACCCACCAACACTATACCACAATTACAACAACAACCACCACACCCAACACACACCACCAACCAACCACCACCACCAACTACCCCCCCACCACTCCCCACACGCCCACCGAACCCGCCCACACCACCACCACCACCACCACCCACCCACCACCACCACCACCACCACCACCACCACCACAACCACCACCACAACCACCACCACCACAACAACAGCAACAAAAATAAAAACAACAACTCTTTTTCCCCTACTTATAATCCCTCCCCTCCCTTTCCCCTTCCCCTCCCCTCTCACTGTCCCATTTCTCTCCCTTCCTCTCCCTCGCTCTCCCTTCCCCCAACAAAATCGCATCCTTTGTAATAATGATTTCATGTCACACGTATTTATATAATTTTCCACATTTCATCAGGAAGAAGAGGAGAGAGAGGAGAGAGAGAGAGACGCGAAGAGAGAGAAAGAGAGAAGAGGAGAGAGAGAGAGAGAGAGAGAGAGAAGAGAGAGAGAAGAGAAGGAGAAGAGAGAGAGAGAGAGAGAGAAAGGAGAGAGAGAGAGAGAGAGAGAGGAAGAGAAGAGAGAGAGAGAGAGAGAGAGAGCGTTCAAAAAGAGATACGTAGATAAAGTGCTTGAGGGGACACGAGAGGAAGAGAGAAAAATAGAGTAAAATGGATTAAAAGGGGAATGGGAAATCTGATAATGTATAATAACAATGAATAATTATAGTAGAATGATTCAATGCATAAAATGATAAATGGTAGTAATATATTATGCATAGTGATATATCGACAATGATTTTAGCATAGAAGATAGATAATGGCATAAATGAATAAATGTATCAATATATTAATGCATAGATATATAGACAATGAGTTAGCATAGATAGATAGATAGATGCATAAATGAATAAATGTATCAATATATTAATGCATAGATATATAGACAATGAGTTAGCATAGATAAATAGATAGATGCATAAATGAATAATTATTCAATATTTAAGCATAGATATGTAACAATTGGTTAAGCATAGATATAGGATAGAAATGCATAAATGAATAAAGTGATCAAATATATTAATGGCATAGCTATATAGGGACAAGAACGTTGCATAGATGATAGATTAGATTGCATATATGAATAAATGTATCAATATATTAATGCATAGATATATAGACAATGAGTTAGCATAGATAGATAGATAGATGCATAAATTAATAAATGTATCAATATATTAATGCGTAGATATATAGACAATGAGTTAGTATAGATAGATAGATCAATGCCTAAATGAATAAATGTATCAATATATTAATGCATAGATATATAGACAATGAGTTAGCAATGATAGATAGATAGATAGATGCATAAATGAATAGATAAATATATATAAGGCAAGATATCAGATTTATTTATTTAATTAATATCGTTTATACATTATTATTTCGTCCATTTTTGTAATTTATGTTTATATCAAGAAAGACGATTTTTATTTGATTATAATTTAATATATTTCTTTATTTTTGGAAAGAAATACCAATCAATTTTGTGTTAGTTATTTTTTTATGCTTTCATTTTTTGCGTGATCTTTTTTATCCATTGTTACACACACAAACAAACACATTTTTTTGGGTTCTAATTCCCGTATTGACATTTGAAATCAAAAGACTTTATTTTTTTTTTTTTTTCAGTAATAATTTCTTTCTTTGCTGGGTATTTCAAGTCCTTTTTTTTTTTTTTTTTTTTCTTTTTTTTTTTTTTTTTTTTTTGTTTTTTTTTTTCTTTTTTTTTTTTTTTTTTTTTTTTTTTTTTGTTTTTTTTTTTTTTTTTTTTTCACTCAATTTTCATTTATTGGCTTCGTTTTGTGGACGGCGATTAAAATGTTCATGTTTTTAGGGGAAACGTATCGATTTTTGCATAGTTGGCGGATTTTCGGCTATGCAGTGTGTGTGTGTGTGTGTGTGTGTGTGTGTGTGTGTGTGTGTGTGTGTGTGTGTGTGTGTGTGTGTGTGTGTGTGTGTGTGTGTGTGTGTGTGTGTGTGTGTGTGTGTGTGTGTGTGTGTCATCATCATCATCAGCATAACATTTCAATAACATTCTGTACAGCAATCTTTCTCCCCCTTGCAGCAGATTATAATTATTGTTATTACCATTCAGCCATTAGCGCGGCGCCTGAGCCATTGCTGCCCAACGCCATTATCATTATTATACTTATTATCATTATTATTATTTATATGATCATTAATTTTTTCATTATAATTATTATCATTGGTATCATTCATTATTATCATTGTTATTGTTACTTTTGTTGTTAAAATTTTTGAAATCATTACGAGTATTATTGTTACCGTTATTATCATAAATGATGCTAATAATGATAATTATGATAATAATAATAGTAATAATAACATTATTATTATAATATTTATAATTATCATTCTAATTACTGCTGTTGTTATTACTATTTTCATTAATTGTAAAATCAATTTCACCTTTATCATTTTTGTGTTCAAATTTCTAAATACAAGACGGACCTGCGTCATAAATTGTCATTATATATATGTAGATTATATATATATATATATATATATATATATATAATATATATAATAATTAAATTAAATAAAAATAATACTATAATATATATCTATATTGACTTTTTATTCTTTTTAGGCTATGGAGACAAGCTGCTGAGCTGGCAACCGCGGGCCGGGAATTTATTGGGCCTATTAATTCTCCATTTTTCCGGCTCGCGGCCAATGGCGCCACCCCACACGGCGGGATTTTGGTGGATTGTAAATTTTGGCGGAAACAAAGCGTGGCGTGACAAGAGGTGACCCGTGCGATTAATCTTTTTTTTGGGCGTGGGTTTTTTAAAAATGATGTTGGTGTGTCGTTTTGACGTTCCCTCGACTTGCCTCTTTGCCACTCGCCCCATGCTCAAATTAATGCCCCCGCCAATTGTTTTGTCTCCTCCCTGACACACACACACACACCTCAACCACACACACACAAAATCAACACAGCCACGCGCCAACACCCACAAAGCACACACAACACACAACAGAACACCATCCAAACACACAATACACAGACAACCATACACACACACACACACACACACACACTCAAGGCACACACACACACACACAACACACACAACACACACACTCACATACACACACACACACATACACACACACCACACACACCATAACCGACACACACACACGCCCTACACATACACACAACCCGACACAAACACACAGAAGACACAAAAAACAGTGGGCTGACACCACACACACATACACACAGCACACACCACACACACCACACACACACACACGCACTACACATACACACCACACACCACCGCACACGGCTGTATAGATTATGCAATCATGCGCTACTATTATCCGCAACTAACATTATACGCACAACGCGGCGCATAAACACACACACACAACCGCATAATACACACCCACACACACAACAACACGACTCACGATACACACAACAAAACCACCCAAAAACACGCACACACACGCAAGAGAAGAGAGAGAGTAGGGGAGAGAGAGATAGAGAGAGAAGAGAGAGAGAGAGAGAGAGAGAGAGAGAGAGAGAGAGAGAGAGAGAGAGAGAGAGAGAGATTTAGGGGTAGGTGGGTGTTGGAGGAGGAGAAAGAGATAAATGTGAGGATCGGGAGGAGTAGGGAAGGAAAAAAACAGAAGAGGGATGGGCAGACGGACAGACAGATGGACTGATTGATTGGAAAAAAATCTATTTCCACAACTATTGGCTACACACACACACATTCTGACATTTTCCCTTTCCCGCTCACCATCCTCACCATTCTTGCACCCACATGAACATATAGATAGATTGAAGAGTTAAAGTGATGAAAAAATAATAGGCAGGATTTAGCTATATTAATAAAGTATAAATAATATAGTACACTATAGCAACCATATCACAGTCTTCGTTAATCCTGTAATATAAGCATCGCCATTAAGTCTTACGTTTCTCTTCCTATTACCACATTAGTTTCTCTTCCTATTATCACATTAGTTTCTCTTCCTATTATCACATTAGTTTTCTCTTTTTTCCTATTATCACGTAGTTTCGCCTCTTTTCTTTCCTATTATCACATTAGTTTCTCTCTTCCTATTATCACAATTAGTTTTCTCTTCGCTTTATCGACAATTAGTTTTCTCTTGTTTTTCCTATTATTATCACATTAGTTTTCTCTCTTTTTCCTATTTTATCACATTAAGTTTCTCAAAAATTTTTCTCTTCTTCTCCTTTCCTATTATCACATTAGTAGTTTCTCGTTTTTTTTTCCTCGTTCTTATTTCCTATTATCAGCACTTTTAGTTTCTCTTTCTCATCTTTAGTTTCTCTTTTTTCTTTCTTCTCTTTCTTCTTTTCTCCTGTTTTCGTTCTCTTCCTGTTTAACCACATAAGTTTCCTCTTCTTTGTTCTCCTTCCTATTATCACAATTAGTTTCCAATCTTTATTCTTTTTTTTCTTCCTCTTCTTCTCTTCCTTCACTATTAACAACTTAGTTTTTCTCTTTTTCTTTTTTTTCTCTTCCTTTCTTCTCTCTTCTTATCTCCTTTTCTCTCTTGACTTTTTCTTTTTCATTTTTCCCTTTTTCTCTTCGCTCTAATTCTCTTCTTTCCCCTCATTCCTATTTACCCACAAATTTTTTTTTTCTTCCCTCTCCTTTTCTCTTTTCTTTTTCTCCATTCCTATTACACTCTCAAACACATTATTTTTCTCTCTCTTGTCTCTTCTCCCTTCCTTTTCTCCTCTTTTCTCTTTCTTTTTTTCATCCTTCTTCCTATTATTCCCCTAATTATTTCCTCTTTCTCTTGTTCTCTTTTTCCTATTAACAGTTAGTAGTTTCCTTCTCTTCACTATTATCACATTAGTTTTCTCTTCCTATTAACACATTAGTTTTATCTTCCTATTATCACATTAGTTTCTCTTCCTATTATCACATTAGTTTCTCTTTTCTCTTCTTTCCTATTAACGCATTAAGTTTTCTCTTCCTATTATCACATTAGTTTTACTTCCTATTAACACCTTAGTTTTCTCTTCCTATTATCCATTAGTTTCTCTTCCTATTATCACATTAGTTTTCTGCTTCCTAATAAAAACATTAGTTTCTCTTCTATTATCACATTGTTCTCTTTTCCATTAACACATTAGTTTCTCTTCCTCTTAACACATTAGTTTCTCTTCCTATTATCACATTAGTTTCTCTTCCTGATTATCCATTAGTTTCTCTCCTAATTATCACATTTAGTTTTTCTTTTCCTATTATCACATTTAGTTTCTCTTTTCCTATTATCACATTAGTTTTCTCGTCTTCTCTTTTTTTTTTCCTATTAATCCACAATTAGTTTCATCTTCTTTCTTTCTTTTCCTATTATCAACATTAGTTTCTCTTTCCTATTATCACATTATTTTTCTCTTCCTTTTTCCTATTAACAACATTAGTTTCTCTTCTATTATCCAACATTAAGTTTCTTTTCAGTTTCTCTTTTCCTCTCTTTCCTATTATCCATTAGTTTCCTTCTTCTCATTTTTTTTCTGTCCTATTAACCATTAGTTTTTTCCTCTCCTTTCTCTCTTTCTCTTCTCTTCCTTTTTTCTCTTTTTCCTATTACAACATTATTTCTCTTTCTTTCTCTTCACATTAGTTTTCTCTTCCTATTAATCACATTAGTTTCTCTTTTTTTTTTCTTTTCTCTTCCTATATGTCCAGCATTAGTTTCATTTTCTCCTTTTTTCCTCTCTCCTTTTCTCTTTTCTCTTCCTATTTATCCTTGAGTTTCGTCTGTTTTTTTTTCCCTCTTCTTCTCTCTTTCCCCTTTTCCTCTTCTTTTATTCTTTTTCTTCCCTTTTTTCCTCCTTTCCTCTTCTCTTTTTCTCCTCTTTTTTTCTTCTCTTCTCTCTTTTCCCTTTCTCTTTTTTCTTTCTTCTCTACTTTTTTGTCCTCCTCCCTTTCTTCTTCCTTCGTTTGTTCCCTCTCTTTTTACTTTTTCTCTTTTTCTCTTTTTCTTTATTCCTCTTCTTTTTTCTCCTTCCTTATCTCTCTTGTCCCTCTTCTTTCGTTTCCCTTCTCCCTTTTAGTTTCTCTTCTCTTTTTCTTTTCGCATCCTTTTTTCTCTTTCTTTCTCTTCTCTTCCTTCCTATTATCCACATTAGTTTCTCTCCTCTTTTCTCTCAAACCAATTAGTTTCTCTTTTTCTCTAGTTTTTCTTGTCGGTTGCTTTTCGTCTTCCTTTTTCTCTTTTTTTCTCTTTAGTTTTTTTCCTTCCTCTTTTCTCTCTTCTTTTCTCCTTTCGTCATTTTTCTAGTTTCCCTTCTCTTTTTTTTCGCTCCATTTTTCTTTCTCCCGCTTTCTCTTCCTCCCTTCACTTCTCTTTCCTATTTCAACAATTAGTTTCTCTTTCTTCCTATATATCACCATTAGTTTCTCCTTAGTTTCTTCTCTTTTCTCTCTCGCGTCTTTTCTTCTTCCGGTTTCCCCCTGGTCCTCTTTTCCCTCCCTCTTTTCCTATTTAAATTAAGCACAATTAGTTTTCTAGTTTTTTCTCTTCTTTCGCTTCCTATTATCAACCGACCACATTAGTTTCTTCTCCTTTTCTCTTGTTTGTTGTTTCCTTCCTCCTGTTTCTTTTCTTCTCTTCTCATTTCTCCTCCCTGTTTCTCTTTCCTGGTTCAGGTTTCTCTCTTTCCATCCTCCTCTTTTTCTCTTTCCTATTATCCACATTAGGTCTTCTCCTTTTTTCTCTTTCTCCTTTTTCCTATTACGTACAAGACTATTCTCGCCATTTAAGTTTCTCTCCTCTTCCTTTTTCTCTCCTAGTTTCCCCCTCTTTTTTCTCTTTCCTCTTTTTCTTTTCTCTTCCTATTATCACATTAGTTTCTCTCTCTTAAGATGAGAAAAGGAAGGGTAGCGGGGGAGGAGAGGAAGAGGAGAAAAAAGGGAGGGTATGATGGGAGGAGAGGGGGAGAGCGAGAGATGCAGAGAGGGACAGCGGTGCATCTCACAGGGGAGGGGAAGAGGAAACACATGAGTGTGCACTCACGGGGCAGAGGATACAAAGTGGGGCGATAGGAGAGTTACTGAGAGGGGGGAAAGAGGAGAGACGCATAGCGGGTGGGGCGGGGGAGGGGGGGGCGAGGAGGAGGGGAAGTAGCACAGGGAGAGGAAAACATGGAGGGTGGAGAGTAGAGAGGGGAGAGTGTGAGAGGAGGGACCTATTAAGAAAAAGGAGGGGAGTGGACAAAGGGAGAGGGAGGAGAAAGGGAAGGCCCGAGAGGGACGGCTGAGGGAAGCGGGTGGGGCAAGAGGAAAAAAAGTAGTTTCTCTTTTCTCTTCTATTTCACATTAGTTTTCTCTTTCTATTAACGCATTAGTTTCTCTTCCTATTATCACATTAGTTTTCCTCTTCCTATTAACACATATATTCTTTTTTCCTATTACCCGACATTAGTTTTCTCTTCCTATTAACACATTAGTTTTCCTTCCTATTATCACATTAGTTTCTCTTCCTAGTAACTAACATTATTTCATCTTTCCTATCAATACATTATTTTTTCTCTTCCTATTATCACAATAGTTTCTCTTTTCCTATCATCACATTATTTTCTCTTCCTATTATCACATTAGTTTCTCTTTCCTATTATCACATTAGTTTTCTCTCCTATTATCACATTAGGTTTCTCTTCCTATTATCACAATTATTTCTCTTCCCTATTATCACATTAGTTTCTCTTCCTATTATCACATTAGTTTCTCTTCCTATTAACACATTAGTTTCTCTTCCTATTATCACATTAGTTTCTCTTCCTATTATCACATTAGTTTCTCTTCCTATTAACACATTAGTTTCTCTTCCTATTAACACATTAGTTTCTCTTCCTATTAACACATTAGTTTCTCTTCCTATTATCACATTAGTTTCTCTTCCTATTAACACATTAGTTTCTCTTCCTATTATCACATTAGTTTCTCTTCCTATTAACACATTAGTTTCTCTTCCTATTAACACATTAGTTTATCTTCCTATTATCACATTAGTTTCTCTTCCTATTAACACATTAGTTTCTCTTCCTATTAACACATTAGTTTCTCTTCCTATTATCACATTAGTTTCTCTTCCTATTAACACATTAGTTTCTCTTCCTATTAACACATTAGTTTCTCTTCCTATTATCACATTAGTTTCGATACAATTCGCTCCTTAATTATTTTCTCTGACCCATTTTTGTACTTTTTTTAATACAGCTTAATTCTGACAATTTTTTTTTTTTATCACTCGAACTTTCCTTAGTCTATCTATGCGTCCATTTCTGTCTGTCTGTTTTCCTTCATTTGTTCATTATTTCATTTTTCTTCCAATTATTCCTTCGTTTCCTTCTTGTCCTCGTCCTCGTTACTCGTACTCGTTAGTTTTATTTCTTATTATTTTTATCATCAATTTTGTCGTCGCCGTTGCTCATCTTCTTAACCTCTTCCTCTGAATTCCTCCTCCTCCTCCTCTTCCTCTGAATTCCTCCTCCTCCTCCTCTTCCTCCTCTTCGCTACTCATGGTCCAGCCGGTGTCATGTCTGGTCAAGCTGGGTTGGGTCAAAGGTCATTTGGGAGGCCATTAAATACCTCTCTCCTCCTCCTTCCTCTCCTCCTCCTACCTCTCCTCCACCTCCTCCTCCTTCCTCTCCTCCTCCTCTGCTAATGACTTCGTGAGAAAGAGACGAATTAATGAGGGAACGAAGAATAAGAATGAAATTAGGTTAAGTGACTCTTTCTCTTTCTCTCTTTCTTTCTCTCTCTCTCTCTCGTCTCTTTCCCCCCTCTCTCTCTCTCTCTTCTCTCTTCTCTCTCTCCTCTCTCTCTCTCTCTCTCTCTCTCTTCTCTCCTCTCTCTCTCTCTCTCTCTCTTTTCTCTCTCATTTCCCTCTTCCTCTCTCTCTCTCTCCTCTCTCTCTCTCTCTCTCTCTCTCTTCTCTTTCTTTCCTCTCTCTTTGATCTACCACACACACACACCACACACACACACACACACACACACCCCACAACCCCACAACACACACCACACACACACACACATACACACACACACACAAACACAACACACTTACCTCCTCTTCATCCTCCTGGTCTTTCCTCCTCCTCCTCCTCCTCCCCCTCACTCCTTGAATCCCAGCCAGATGTACCTCTTCCCCCCCCCTTCCTCCCCCACATCCATATCCTCCCCCTTCCATACTCCCCCCCCCCCCTATACCCACACCTCCCATCCTTCCATCCCTCTACTTCTCCCTTCGAAGCCAGATGGATTTCCCCCCCTTCACCCCCTCCCCCCTACCCTCTCCCTCCTCCTCCCCCTCCTCCTCCCCCTACTCCCCACTCCCCTCCGCCCCCACAATACGAGAAGAGAAGAGATACAAACATAAAAATTCATGAAACAATAATCCTCGCCTGGGTCTCTTGGGGCCTTGCGGTTGAGGGCGTGTGGAAGGGCGCGGGGAGGGGAAGGGGGGAAGGGGGGATGGGGGGATGGGGGAAGGGTGTTTAGGATTGAGGGAGGGGAGAGAGAGGTGGAAAAAGGGAGGGTAAGGTGGTGAGGTTAGGTTAGGTTGAGGGGTAAAGAAGGGAAGGGACAGGTGGAAAAAGGGAGGGAAGGGGGTTGAAGGGAGGGGAAGGGGAAAGGGAAGGGAAGGTAGTGAAGGGTAAGGAAAGGAAGGGAGAGATGGAAAAAGGGAGGGAAGGGTGGTAAGGGGTAAGGAAGGGAAGGGCAAGGTGGAAAAAGGGTGGGAAAGGAAGGGGAGGTGGAAAAGGGGGAGGGGTGGGTGAGGAAGGGGTAAGGATGGGAAGGAGGGAAGGGTGGAAGGATTGAGGGATGAGGGATGGTATAGAGGAGAGTCAGGGATGGGAAAGAAAGGATAGAAGGGAAAGGTTATGTTTTTTTGAGGGGTAAATAGAAGGGTAAAGCAAGGCAGGAGAAGGAAAATAAGGGAGGGGTATGGAATTACAAAGAGAGAGAGGGGGTATGAAAAGGATGGTAAGGGAGGTATAAGGATTGGAAGAAAAAGAGGGAATAGGTTAGATGAGGGAGGAAAGAAGGTATTATGTGGAATGGTGGAAGAAAGTGCTATTTGCTTGATATTTTCGAGTGATTTAATTATCTTAACTGGAAGGAGGTGGAGGAAAGGGGAGGAAGAAAAGGGGGAGGGATGGAGGGAGGAGGGATATGTGAGGAGGAGGAGGAATGAGGATTAAGTATGCTAAGAATGTGGGATATACCAGGAACGAGGTATAATCTACACACACACGCACACACACACATAACCACACACACACACACACACACACACAACACACACACACACACACACGACACACACACACACACACACACACACACACACACACACACAACACACACACACACACACACACACACACACACACTCTTTTTCCTCCTTCTCTTCCTGGTCCTCCTCCTCTTCCTCCTCCTCCAGCACAACCTCTTCCTCCTCCTCCTCCAACACCTCCTCCTACTCCACCACGACCACCACTATCATCTTCTCTTGCCTCCACATTTACCTCCTCCTCCTCCTCCTCCTCCTCCTCCTCCCCTCCTCCTCCTCCTCCTCC
>JACEEZ010006466.1:0-2500 GCA_016584305.1 Chionoecetes opilio | reverse complement strand
CTAAATTTATTTTATTAAAAACCCGGAAATTGTTATCGAACATTCCGACATATGACCATCAATTTTAACGGTAAAAAATATAACAAAAACCCAAATGTAAAAATTTGGGGTTTTTACTTTGACAGTACAGACCTTCCACACCCCTACCCCAAACTCACTAAGAAAAAAAACGGGGATGTGTTAATGTTCAAAAATAAGTGAAAGCTTATTTGACAAGGACACCAGAGTGATTTTTTATTTAAAAAACTAGTGTTAAGCTAATTAATTACGGACCAAGTATGGGGGGAAACACCAAGGGAAAACCCCCATCAAGTACAAAAACGCAAAACTTCCTGCCCAAAATGGGTGCTGGGGTTACAAAAGACGCACCGTCGACTCCTGTGATACAAAAACTTAAGTGGATAAAGATGAAAGAAAAAAATGAAATTTGATCAAAATGCTGATGGGGTTAAAGTGACCCATAATATTATCCCGGTGGGTATTGAACTTACCATTTGTAACACAGATAAAGATGCATAAAAAGACAAAATGAACCCCCTTTTTTCCCAAGATAACACAGACAAGGGGCCCCTTCTTTATTGAAAATGGAAAAAAAGAGAGCGGAAAAGCTCCCTACTAAAAAAAGAAATCCCTCACTACGAGTTTCAAAAAAAGCCTTTAATACTTACGCTCTTTAAGGTGGGCCCTTTTCTGGGGGGAATTTTCAAATTTCATAAAATTTTTAACACTATGCTTTTTTTAGTAATCTTATGTATTAGGGGCTTATTATGTAAGTAATCTACATTTTTCCAGTAACTATTTTCACCCTGTATTTTATTTTTAGTAAATAAGAGAAAAACCATTGTACATTAAAAGGAATAAAGCATTTGATTTCTGATTCTGATTCTGATTCTCTCTCTCTCTCTCTCTCTCTCTCTCTCTCTCTCTCTCTCTCTCTTCTCTCTCTCTCTCTTTTCACATTTTGAAATTTTTCCCTATTTAAATTTCTACCCTCTTTTTCTTCTTCTTCCTCTTCTTTTTCTTTTTCTTCTTTTTTTCTTCTTCTTTTTCCGATTTTCGTTCATTCCTCAAATTTATGTCAAGAAACATATTGGAAAACAAAAGTTGTTGTTGTTATTTTTATTTAATTCATCATCATCATCATCATCTTCTTTTATACTTTTGCTCTCTCTTTCGTCTTCTGATTCTTATTGTTATTGTTGTAAATTATTATCATCAGTTATTATCATTATCATCATCATTGGTGTTAATAGTACTGTTATTATAATCATCAATATCATATCTTTATTATCATCATCATCATCATCATCACTACTGTTAAAATTTTCTCGCTGGTATTCTCGTGCCCGCTTTTGTCATCGATGCCAAAATGGGTGGAAAGGGGGGAAAAGGGAAGGGAAAGGGGAAAGGGAAAGGAAAGGAAGGGAAAGGGGAGGGGAGGAAGAAGGGAAAGAAGGGGGGGGAGGAAGGAAAGGGAAGGGGGAGGGGGGGGAAAGGGAAAGGGAAAGAAAGGGAGGGGAGGGGAAAAAAAGGGGGGAAGGAAAGAAAAAAAGGGGAAAGGGAAAAGAAATAGGGGGAAAAGAATTTACTACATACAAAAACATGTAATCCCAAAAAAGGGTGAAAAGGAAAAGGAAGGAAGGAAGGAAGGAAGGAAGTGATAAAGATGAATTATGTGTTACGAAGTGCGAATTGAAAGAGAAATGAAGGAAGAAAAGAAGAAGAGAGAGAAGAAAAGAAGAAGAAATATATGAAGACACGAATGAACGAGGGAAAAGAGAGAAAAAATTGAGAGGATAGGGACAGTAAAGGTGAGACAGAACAATACACGAGGAAAGGAGGGGAGAGAGAGAAGGAATTGAGGGACGGATTACAAAGGATTACAAAGGAAACACAAGGAGGATTGAAGGAAAGAGGAAGAGAAAACTAATGAAAAGAAGAGTGCATGAAAAAGAAGAAATAGAAGGATACATGAAGGAAGGAGGGGAGAGAGAGAAGGAATTGAGGGACGGATTACAAAGGATTACAAAGGATTACAAAGGAAACACAAGGAGGATTGAAGGAAAGAGGAAGAGAAAACGAATAAAAAGAAGAGTGAATGAAAAAGAAGAAATAGAAGAATACATGAAGGAAGGAGGAGAAAGAGATAAAGAATTGAGGAATGGAGTAAAGGAAAGAGGAGAGACGAGTGGAGGGTAAGACGTGGAGGGATGGATGGATGATTGGAGGGAAGGGAGGGGTGAGGGGAGGGCACACAGGTGGAGGCACTGGAGGGGTCAGGTGGAGGGGTCAGGTCACAGGTGTGGGCTCCGCGACCTAAGATGGCACACAATTTGTAAATCTTGGGAAGGTGTCACCGCAAACCTCCCACGAGACTTGTCCGACACATGTTGACCTCTCCTCTCCTCCTCCTCCCCCTCTCCTCCAAATTCTCTTCTTCTCCTTCCCCTTTCTCTCTCTACTCTCATTTCCTCCTATTCCCCTCTCTTCTCCCCCCCCT
>JACEEZ010006464.1:17500-52613 GCA_016584305.1 Chionoecetes opilio | reverse complement strand
TGGAATATTTTTTTCTGGGGGTTATTAAATAATAATAAAATATTTGCACCCCAAAAACTTTTATCCTTTATGACTATTTTTTTAAAAACCCCATTTACCAAATTTCCACATGCGGAAATGTCAAAAAAAAAAGAAGCGTCCTTATACCCACTGATGAGGGATCATTTTCCCCCCTCTAAAAAATCATATAGGACCCTGTAGAGTGCCTGAAAAAATTTTGGGGGGTTTTTTCCGCATGTCCCATCTTCCTAAGCCCCGGGGACTATGGGCTGGGTCGCCCAGAAAAAACGTTTTCGCTCCGTCCACCGCGGCCGGGTGTGGGCATTTTTCAGCCACTGGACGGCCTTGGACCCCGTCCACGGTAAAAAGGGCTAGTGTACCGCCCCTTAAATTAGGACCCACCTGACAAACGTAGGGGCGGGGACGGGGAAATACTATGTGTTTTCTTTCACACACTTCTCGCCATCCCCCTCTTTCCCAAATACCCTACACATTTATTTATTTATCCTAAAAATATTGATTGGTTATCCATATTATTATTTTTTTTTTTTTTATTTTTGTAGTCTGTAATCTTTGGGGACAATGACCCTACCCAAAACAAAACGCCCGGTTTGTTTACATCGGTGCATTGTGGGGAAAAGGGCGGGGTCGCCGCGGGTGGACCTACAAAGGGAAAACTAGGGCGATGGAAAAAATTTCGAGTTTTTTTGCGGAAATTGATTTTCCGGGTGTATATTACGGTCTGTTTCGCGGACAACACTATAGAGAAGCCCTGAGGAAATTTTCTGATGTGCAGGGGGGGGTTTTTAAAAACCAAAGAAAACAGAGCATAACGGGCTCGTAAAAAGGGTAAGCAACGGGTAGTTCGTAATTTTGTCCCTATCATTGCTTACTTCTTAATGGATGCTGTATTTTTTCCGGTTTTAAAACCCTTTTGCACACAACCATCACCTCAGGTCTTCTTATGTTGTCAGCGACCCGGGAAATATAGCACCGGAATTTTCTTTTCCCCCAAAAAACTCGAATTTTTTCATCGTCGTGTCTTCTTTTTGTGGTTTGACATATTCATTTTATATAGTATTAAAATCCCTTATTAATTGATTTCCTTTTGTTGTCTTTCCTCTATAAGTAGTGGTACATCAGGGTTTAAAGGGGTTTTTACTTGACGACCAATAAATCTCTTGATCTGTCCCAACATCACCACCTTTTTTTGGGTTTTACTTATACTCCACCATAAACAATTTGCTAACCCCCGGGGACTTACCCACCCTTTGCCTCGGGTATCCCTGGTACTGTTCTACCATTTTTTTTTTTTTCCCCCCCAAATCGAAAAAAAACTCGCCGACGGTAAGGGCTGGGTTAGTTTTTGCTTTGTTTTATCTATTACCCATCCAAAACAAGTTGCAAAACCACGGGGACTTTACCCACCCTTGCCTCATTACCGGGTATCTCTTTACCCAAATCTCGCCCCTACATAATGGGGGAAAAACTCCCGCGTAATATTTAGGTTGGGGGAAATAATGGAAGGGGTGCGCGGTCGTTTTCAGAACACACTGTTTTTTTTTTGGGCCCTCAAAGGTGCTTGTTTTAATGGAGATAGTTTTTTAATGGGTTTGCAAAAAAAAAAAACTACCCCTTAAAAAAAGCCCCTTTTGAGCCAAAAAAAAATATCTGTGTCTCTGAAAACCCGCGCAACTCTCGTCCATTATTACCCTAACCTAACCATTACCGTCGCGAGTTTTCCCCGTTTATGTAGGGCGGCTTTTGGGAGACGAGAGACCAGGTACCTGAGGCAAAGGGTGGGGAAAGCACCCCTGGTTTTTGCACTTTTATGGGTGGGTAAAGAGTAAATGAAACAAATCTAACCTACCATTACCTTCGAGTTTTCCCCCCAATGTGTAGGAAAAAATACGGTAACACAGACCAGGGATATCTGAGGGAAGGGTGGATTGTCCAGTGGTTTTGCAGCTTGTTTTGGTGGGCAAAAAGATAAATCAAAGCAAAGGTGGGGATGTTGTAAGACTCAAGAGTATTATTGGCTCGTCAAGTACCCCTTAAACCTATTACCATACTTTTATGAGAAAAACAACAAAAGGAACTCTTTAATAGGTATTTTTTAAAACTATCATAACCATGAATATGACAACCTACAAAAAAGAAGACAACTACGACATGAAAAAAATTTTAAGTTTTTTGGGCGAAATGATATTCCAGTGCTATATTTCCGTGCTCGTACAACATAGAGAAGACTGAGGGATGGTTGAGTCAAAGGTTCTAAAAACCCGGGAAACAGTCACAGGGGAGAGTCTCTTAAGAAAATTTTTAAACAAATGGTAGGGGGCACATTACGTACCACCATTGCTTACCTTTTTTACGGGCCCCTTTTATGACTCTGTTTTTTTGGTTTAAAAGCCCTCTGCCACGCCATTACCTCAGGGCTTTTCTTAGTGTTTCAGCGAGAAAGAGCACTGTATTTTCACCTGGAAAATTAATTTCGCGCAAATAACTCGAATTCTTCCATCCCGTGTTTCCCCCTTTGTAGGTCCACCCCGGGAACCCCCTTATCCCCAAGCACCGATGTAAACAAAACGTGACGTAGTTATGTCTGGGCCCATTCCAATTGATGCTATCATGTTGGCAATACAATTAATAGGGTTTCATAGGAGTAACAGAACCCCAAAGGACCCTTTTGGGCCATAGCAGGGGATCTCTGAATACATACTACTAACTACACACTTTTAAGAAAACAGTTGGAAATATACCATGTCCCTAAAGAGGGTAGGAAAAATGGAAGTTTTATAGTGCAGATGATAGGTTAAAAATACTAAATACAACCCACTACCATAAAACTAAACGATCGGGGGGCAATACGAAATTTGCCCCAATACCATTTACTTTACATGGGGTCAAGTCTGTTTTTGAAAGTATTTTTTGTGTTGGCTCCGACAAAATTTTTGGTAACTTTTTTCCATCGATCAAAGACTCTAACATTGAAATAATTTTTTTGGAGATCGGGTTATGCAAAAGTTGACCGTTTAGTTTTAAACCTTTATTTCTGTTGTCACTTTAGTTTTAAAGCTCGAATAGGTCCTCTTGATTTAATGACATCAAAACCTTTTTAGGATCTTAAAGTTTTATCAAGTCCCCACGGATTCTACATCCTTTAAGGAAAAAAATTTAATTTTCCGGTCTCTTTCCTAAGATGAAATTTTTCCCCGAGATGGAATTTTGTTTGTTTGCTTTCTTTGCACTGATTTCCAATTGGCTTATCTTTTACGAAACGGGCGACCAGAATTGAAAAGGGATATTCCAAGTGGGCCAACCCCAAAGGGCGTGTATAATTGTGCATTACTTTCGGAGTTTTATGTTCAAAGTTACGTTTAAATAAAGCCCAACTCAAATTTTCCCTTTTTTCGGCAGCTAGGGAAAGCGAACTGGTTTTTTAGATCATTTTTGTTGTGACACCAGATCTTTTCCCGCTGTACTTAGTTAAAAATTATTTTTCATTTTATGTTATATTTGAGGTTATCGTTGCCTATATGCATTCTTTTCTTTATCGGAATTGAATTTTAATACCATTTTCACTCCAATCTGATAGTTTGTCGAGATCCTTTGTATGAGTTCGCATTTTTTTTCAGTATATGCTTTACCGCCTAATTTGGTGTTTCCTGCAAATTTTGATTTTTAGATACAAGTCCGCATCCTGTTGATATAATGGAAAAAAGTGACCCAAGACCGAGCCCCGAGGCACCCCACTAGTGACATCTAACCAAACGATGCCTCACATTTATTTTACCCTTGTTTACGATTGAAAAGCCAAACGGGGCCAAACCTGAAATAAAATTCTCTCCTATGGTGCCCTTACTTGGTCAACCCCCTTATTTGGGGCTGTATCGAAGGTTTCTGAAATCAAAGGGAAAATTTCATCCGAGGGGTTTTAGGGCCCCAGTTTGAATAAAAAGCATTAAAAAAACCGTAGGTTTTTTTAAGCGGACTCTTTTTCGAAATCCTGCTGGGGGTTTAGTATTTAATTTTATCGAGAAAGACACTATTTTATCCCGCAAAATTTTTCCAAAAAGTTTAACAAACACGACGTTAGACTAAATTTGGGGGATAATTACTTGCGAGGCTTTACTCCTTTCTTGAATATCGGTGTACTTAGTAAATTTCCCCATACTAGGAAATTTTTTTTTACATAGGATTTATTGAAATACTTTAAAGGGGGCGAAGTTTCTGTGACATTCGCGAAGTATCGCGGCGAGATTTGTCCACCCCCACGGATTTTGTGGGGTCAAATTTCGCAAAAAACTTTTTATATTTCGTCTATGCTATCTCCCTTTACCAGTCTATCCCTTTTGATCCTGATACAGTTTACTGGTTTGTAATGGGGTGGGACCCTTTGGGAAATGTCCCGCTTTTTGTCGGGAAAAAAAAGGGACGTTTTCATGCCCCACTTCAATCACTCAAAAATTGTGAAAACGAAATGCCGACGTGTACGAGATGTCGACACTTATTTGTTTTCTTTTTGGTCACAGACTGCTTGCAGTGCCTGAGATCTGACTGTTTCCACCTGTTTCACGACCTGAAAAATGACTTCCAAAAAAGCTTCCATCAAGGATTATTTCAAGTCGAACGTGGGAGATGAGATGGTGGGAAGAAAGACTGCAAAAAAATAGAAAAAATTGGTTCGGAAAGTTCAGATGAATCCATTTCTGATGGTGAAGAGTGTAGCAGTGATCCAACCACTTTCACGGAGATTGTTGACCCAAGTAAAATGAAAAAAAACATTGAACACGCCAGCACAACCCTAAATCTGATAGAGGCGGTTCAACAGCACGGTACCTACTGATATATCAGCTTCTCCATCGTTGGGCCCAGCACAACCCTAAACCTTTGACAAATATCCTCAAACTTTATTTGGAAAGAAACACCGCTCTTTTCGCCAGGATTGGTATGAAGCATTTCCCTGGCTGGAATATTTCCAAGTACAGATAGTATATTTTGTTTTGCTTATCGACATTTTGTATCACCTAGTGTAAATGTTGAAAAACATTCACCACTGCAGGGTTCAGGGCCCATACTATAAAGATTTAGGATTCGTCTGGGATTCGTCCAAACCCTGCGTCCTAAGGTTCGGGAAATCAAAAGACGGTCCAAACGGGGGCTTAGGACAAGCGCTGAGCGTACATTTGCAGGAGTCCAATTTGGATTTCTGAAAATCACTACTAAGAGTCATCAAAAAGGGATAAAAATATAAAAACAAAGTTTAATTTTTCTAGATATTGCTGAAGATACAACAATGAATTCTCTATAAGAATAATTGTACCAGAATGCAACGTTCCTTAAAAGACAAAAACTTGACATTGTCTTCGCTCTATCGACGAAAAAAATAATATTTTTCAGGACAAGACTTTCATCCGGGCCAGCTCTTTCAAGAAAGGAAAAAAGTCATGCCCTGCGGGGGGAATTTTTTCCATGCCGAGATGATCGGCAAGAGATACGTAAGGTGCCGGTATAATGGCGAGGACTTCGCGGTCGTTTTCAAAGACCCCGACTTTTTTTTCCTGGCCTACAATGGGTTCTTTTTCTAATGGGTAGGGTTATAATGGACGAGAGTTCGCGGTCGTTTTCAGAGACCCCGACTATTTTTTTTTGGGGCCAAAATAGGGTTGGGAAATACTTGAGCTCCCCTTTCCGGTTTTGACTGAATAAACTCCCGCACGTTTTTATGCTTATTGTACTTCACATCTGTAAAGGTTCCAGGTGGCTCACCGGGGTTAACCCACAGGCCGCTAGAAATATGAGGTGCCTAAAAAAAATTCTAAGCCCAGTTATTTAGGTTAGGTTGGGAAATACTTTGTGGTTAAGGTTAGGTTGGTTATTTAGGTTACTTTTAGTTAAGGTTGGTTTGGTTAGGTATATTTTGTGGTTTAAAGGTTAGGTTATTTTTGGTATATTTTTGTGGTTAAGGTTAGGTTAGGTTAGGTTAGTTATTTTTGGTAAAGGTTAGGGTATACTTTGGTTAAGGTTAGTTTATATTTTGGGGTTAAGGTTAGGTTAGGATACTTTGTGGTTAAGGGTTAAAATTAGGTTGGGTTAGTATACTTTGTGGTTTAAGGGTTGGGTTTGGGTTAGGTATACTTGTGGTTAAGGTTTATTTGGGTTAGTTTTTCATAAGTGACTTTGATGTTTTTTTTGGGGAGCCATAAATCACTTATATTTGTTTCCCCCCACCCAAAAACCCGTATTCCCCCCCATTTCCTGGCTGTTGGCTATGGGGGGAAGAAAAAAAAGATGGGGGTAAAGGGACTTTTTAAAAAATTTACCTTTCCCCTTTGTTTAATAGTTTTATTTTGCGAAAAACCCATAAAAAAAAGAAAAAAAAATGTACCTTTTGGGGGTTAAAGGTAGGTTAGGTTTCATTAAAACCTATATGGTTGGGTTTAGGTTTATTAAAACCCTTACTTGGTTTGGGGGTTTTTTTAAAAACCATAAGGTTGGGTTAAGTTTTTTTTTATTTTTTTTTTTTTTTTTTTTTTTTTTTTTTTTTTGCGAAAAATAAACTATCCCCATTAGAGCAAGCACCTATTGTAGGCCAAAAAAAAATGTCGGTGTCTCTGTAAACCCGACGCGAAACTTCCCCCAATTACCGGGAGAAGTTTAATTTTGCGCAAGCCCTTTTAAAAAAAAAAAAAAATTATCACCGAATTTTTGGTCCATTTCCTTTTAAAAAACACTACTCCATCAGAAAAAGCAAAAAAAATTTGGCCGGGAAAGATTTGTCAGAGTCTAATTTTTTAATAAAAACCTTAATGTTAGGTTAGTATATTTTGGGTTAAGGTTAGGGTAAATCTTAGAAAAAAAAAAGGCTCCACCCTCATCTTCTTCTTATAGCCAACAAGCTTGGGGACATGGGGGGAAACCGGAGTTTTTTGGGTGGGGAGCACAAACAAAGGAATATGGCCCCCCCAAAAAAATCCCTAAACTAGGGATTTTCCCTATTTCCCATGAATTTTATGGGGGAAAATATTACCCCGTTTAAGTTATGTTAGGGAAATTTCCCTATTTGGGGATTTTTTTGTGGGGAGTCTATTCCCCCTTTATAGTGTGCTCCTTTTGTGGGGACCCAAACATATAAGGGAAAATTTCCCCGATAAAGTCCATGAACTAGAAAAATTTTTCCCAGTTTTAAAGGGTTTTTTTTGGGGGGGGGCCCAATTTTTCCCCCATGTGTGTGCTCCCCACCAAAAAACCCAAAAGGTTCCCCCATGTCCCCAAGCTTGTTTGGGCCCTAAGAGAAGTAGGAGATTGAGCCTCTATTTAAAAATGACAAATCTACGACCTAAACCCAGCACCCCTCTTCGAGCCCCTTGTGCTTTTCAAACCTAACCTAACGTAACCAACCTAACCAACCCAACCCGACCTGCCCTAACCTAACCCAAGGGGCCCTGTCACACAGACACTTTTTCCCGGATCTTTTGGATTTTGCCCACCAAAAATGCCCGTTGGGGGCAAAAATATGCGCGTTTGTCAACGGGTTTCGGTACGAGCATCTTCTACTGGCACTTCTGGACCCCCCAACCAAAACTAAAAATATAAAAATTATGGATTGCTGAAATTAAAATGGAGTAGACAAATAGGGTCGGCATCATTAAAATCAAAAAAGTCTTAAAGACAGTAAGTATAATACGTAGAGCCAACATTTGTGTCAGCTTAGCGTGGGGGAACCTTGTTTTTAAATTTTCCGGGGAGTTTGGGGTTTATTAAAACCTAAAAGGTTAGGTTAGGTTTCATTAGAACCCTTAAAACCCCACTAATTTTTCCCGGGCCCAAATTTTAATGCTTTTTCTATGGAGATACAGTGTTTTTGGAAACGGTACCCTAAAAATTTTTTTTTTTTTTTTTTTTTTTTTTTTTATTTGGGTTTTTTCTTTTTTTTTTTTTTTTTTTTTTTTTTTTTTTTTTTTATTTTTTTTTTTTTTAAGGTTTTTTTTTTTTTTTTAGGGGGTTTATTTTTTTTTTTTTTTTAAAAAAAAAATTATTTTTTTTTTTTTCCCCCCCCCCTTGGGGTTTTTTTTTTTTTTATTTTTTAATTTTTTAGGTGATTTTTTTTTTTTTAAACCCTTTCCCTTCCCCCAAAAAAAACTATTAAAAATTTTAGAAAAATTTAACCAAAAAAAATTTTGGTGGGGGGAAACAAGCAAGCAATGAAAATTACAAATCGGGGGTGGGAGGTAGATTTAGGATATGTTAGGTTTTAGTTATTAATTTTTAATTTTTTTTTTTAGGGAGATTAAATGGGTTTTTTATTTTTAAAAACATTTTCATCCATTTGGGGGGGGAGCACCAATCCCGTATACGTTGTTAAAGGCAGGGGGAAAAACTACCTAAAAAGTGAATTAAACCCCTCGTGTTTTCATGCCCCATGGCCCAAGTTTTTGCATTTCATCTCCCATAGTCTTCACAAAAAAACCCCTTTGGAAGGGTATGTTGTTATTATGTAACAACAAAGTTGTTTTAGTAGGCTACATTTATCCATAGAAAAGTTCCAGGAGGGGGGGCATCCATTTTTATTTTTAAATTTTAGGGCCCCCTCCCAACACCTAATTCCTACCCAAACTCAAAAATTAACATTTGGGGATTTAATCGTCGAAATGATTAGGAGCTGGCCGCCATATTTAAAGACTCGAGCGGTAAGGGAAATCCTAATCTTTTATAAAGTGGGCCCTGGATCCGGCGTTCTCCCAAACCCCCACGTCCCCCGTTGGGAGGGAACCCAAAAACTAGGGCTTTCTTTTTGCCCCCTTCCCCCCCCCTCCCAGCGTCCCCCCTTTTGCGGGTCCCCCCCCCTTACGGGGCCCCCGCCTCTCATGCTCTTCCTACGTGCTCCCCCATGTCATGGGGGGAAGGGCAGTCTTTTTTACTTCCTTTTTGTCTTCTCTCTTCTCTTGTACTACGAAAATAGGTGGGTGTACGAAACAACTTGTGTACGAATGACGATCCTCCTCTCATCAATGCTACGGAGAGGCAAAATATGGACATTCGAGCACTGGGTACTAGTGCGGGAATGCATGTACGAGGTGGAAAAGTGAAATACATAAAGGTATAAGTGCAGTTTAGACCAATACAATACAACACAACCAATCGGTGGTTTTAAGTATCCTGAACGTTTCGTTCTTATTATAAGGAGTATTTCTAACCCACACAAAAGCTGTCGTAAATGAAAAAATAACACATGGGATCTGGGGGGCGAAACCCCCCCCAGTGAGGTTAGGTTACGTAATCAATGCCCGGGTTGGATTAGTTAACTAGCAGGGGATCTTGGGGGGCGTAGCCCCCCCAGTTATGTCAGAAGAGTATTGGTCACAAGGGAGTATTGGTTGAAACTGCATATTTACCTAAAAGAGTATGTAGAGGATAAAGGAATGTGTGATTGGTGGGCAAAAATGTCTGAGAAGAGTACGTAGGTATACACTTTAATGGTAGAGTATTGGTCAATAAGGAGTATTGGTTGAAACTGCATATTAACCTAAAGGAGTATGTAGAGGATAAAGAATGTGTGATTGGTGGGCAAGGATGTCTGAGAAGAGTAGGTACACTTTAATGGTAGAGTATTGGTCAATAGGGAGTATTGGTTGAAGCTGCATATTTACCTAAAAGAGTATGTAGAGGATAAAGGAATGTGTGATTGGTGGGCAAGGATGTCTGAGAAGAGTAGGTACACTCTACTCCAACTCTAAGAGATGGTATGTGAGTAAAGCGAAAGTATTGAATGAATGGTTCAATGATGGAAGCTGGGGTAGTGAGATGTTATTCTAGGCAAGTTCACGACCACTGAAATTGTGGGGTTAAAGCACATAAAAATCACTAGAATGCAGGCTTTCATTTCAACCTAACCCATCTACTGTAATATGTCAAGTCAGTATTATTTCGGTGCTGAGCTGGGGGGGAATCACCCCCGCTCAATCACTAACCTAACCTAGACATATAGTCAACTGGTCAACCTAACCTAACCTAACAGTTCAGGCTATTGCTGGTATTTAATCCCTGAATTCAGAAACACGGTTAAAATAGGAACACTCGCCGACGAAAAAAAATAGGAACGTCGGCGAGAATTCCTATCGGCGACAGTTCCAAATATTGTCTAGTTACTTGGATAATGTATCCCATTAATAATACCCAGCCTAAAATGGGTGGGTATTAGATTGGTAGTAAGCTTTCAAAAGTCCTAGGATTTTTACCTACATCATCGTGTAGATTTCTTCATTCTGAGTATTTTGAACCCCATTTCCCATGGTACAATTGAATAATAATGGCGTTACATGTACGTACTACCGAAAATCTACCGTTATTTCAGCCATAAACGGTTAAGTTAGGTTAAATCAGATTAGGTTAGTTTAGGTTAGAGGTGGAGTTTGGTTTAGTCGTCTAAGTTAGGTTAAATCAGACTAGGTTAGAGGTGGGGTTTGGTTTAGTAACATGATATCAAGAAAAAAATAAAATTATCAATAATATGGCAGTGCGAAGCGGTGCAAGGTTTGCGGGGCATACATCCCCCCATACCTGTAAACAAAAAAATATTTCCGACAAAAACGAGTGCCATATTCATTCAATACACATTAAAACGATTCAGGAAAACTAAGTTTCGGCCTCGAAATCGTTGAAAGCCCACTACCGAAATTTTACTAATTGGGTGTAAGTGGCAGCTATTAATCATTCAATTCATATATAATTATTCGCGCTGGCTAAAACGGTAAAATTATGATCCTTTCCCGCCCTAATTAGTGTTTTTTTCTATCCAGACCTTCACAAATCCCTTCAGGTACTTCTAAAACCTAATTATAAAGTGGGAGAGTTAACCCCTTTAACATCCTCTTACCCCACCTAAAGTCCTAAATGACCCCCCAAAATAATACTATCCTAACCTCATTATAACCTTATCTAACCCTACCAATAACCTCCTAGCGAGACCTAAGGGCAGGAAAGAAATAAAATTTTACCAGTTCAGATTATATTGAGGTTAAAAGTTTGTAATTTGTTGTGTGGGGACGCGCCAGGAGGTTATTAGTGAGCATACGTCTTCAGTCTTCAGATATTTCCCTTGGGGAGGCATGATATTTGTTTACATTCTAACTGCATTATGATTGGCTAACAATCTCAAGGGTTGATGAAATCTTTCCTCTGATTGGCCAAGCGACAGTCAGCTGAGTTCCATTCCTCATGGTCGGAACGGAACGGAACGAGCTTGAAACTCATCATCATGAGCTCACCATCGTGAGCTAAGAACATTCGGACGATCCTTTGAAAATACATTTTTGTGGTGTTCGTAGCCCAAGATCTAAGATGGCCGCTATGAACACTCTAAGATGATCTTAGAGGCGGAAAGTTACGAACGTTCGAACATCCAGCCCCAGCCATGTAGAAGGATATAGGTTGCGACTAACCACATAACAACATCCACCCACTTGTGCGTTTTCCCACTAACTGATTTCACTCACTGACACAGCGCCGTCAGCGCGGTCGAGGAATTCCTAAAAAAACGTGTCGTACTGCAATTATTTATATTATTCAGTCTATTTCGATATAATGAAGGAGCGAAAACATGTTATAACTAAGTTTTCATTATGTTATCGACTGGTTAAGGGTGACAATTTAGGCCTTTTGTGGGTTTTTAACCCTATGTAATGGCTATCGTACGTCTGGCAGTTTAGTGCATTGATAGCTGGGAAATTATTTCAAATATTTTTTATATGATACTAGCTACACACAGACTAACTGATAACCTTTTTCCATGTAAACTCCTTCCTATGTCTACGTATCTCATCTTTATTTCTATGTATCTCTGGGTGTTCCTGATTAAGCTGGAAATATTTGAAATAAACTTATATATGATCATTTCTATAAACTATTATTAAAACTTTTATAACAATTTTTAATAGCTTGAGCAGGCCTAATAATAGTGATGGTACCGATATTGAGATACTATATATATTACTGAGTTAATATATATAATATGAAATGAATTCCCACTTACAAATACGTACCAGCGGGCCTCCGGAGGATTGATGTCAAGTTGCCGCTGCTTGTCACTACTGATGTAATACTGCATCAAGATAATCATATAACTGTTGTTTCAAAATGTTTACATATAGAAATATTCAATTCTTGAAATTCTGTACATTAATTTTCAACATAGTAAATTTTCCCGTCTGAAAATACACCAGCGGGCCTTCGGAGGGCTGACGGAGATAAATTTGCCGCCGGCGGCCGCCGTTCGCCGCTCTACGGCCTACGTAGGCCCGCCGGTGATGATTAGCTGGGTAGTCACCTCCCGCCGGAGCTGCAAACGGCTACACACCTGTTCCTGCGGACGGATGCCCACACGAGGCCCCTAGCTGGACCCACCCTATAAGAGTCCCTATCGTGTCCTGGCGCGCTCGGAGAAGCATGTCACCCTCGAAGTTCGTGGGCACCCGTATGTGACTTCCTGGGACCGTGTGAAGGTTGCTCATCTCCTTCCTTCACCTCCACCTCTCCCCCTCCCTCAAAATGTACAACCTCTTCCTTCCATTCCTTCTCCTTCAGATCATCCACCACTCCATCACCCCCGTTTTGTCATCCTCCCCCCTGCCCCCTTACGGGGGATTTCCCCCTCCCTTTCCACATCAATCCCTCCTCAACGCTGAGGTCATGACGGCCTCGTCGCCACCCCTTCCCCCTCGGGCCTATCCTACACCAAACCCTATATATTCCCTTTCCTCAGCCTACACCTGCCCCACTCACCACACCTTCCCCCATCCCCAGTCCTCATCCTACACCTTCCCCACTCACAACACGCCCCCCCCCCATCCCCATTCCTCATCCTATACCTGACCCAGCACCTTCTCCCAAACAACTTATTTACGCCTCCCCCTCCCTTTCCCCCCCTCCACCAGTTGCTTCTCCTCCTGCAGATTTGGCGGTTTCCGACTCCACGCCTCCTGCCCTTCCCGGCAACCTTACAGCCGCGGCCGTGGAATTGCCTTCGGAGGACAGCGACGCTGGGGAATCTATGGACGTCTTCGTTCCTGAAGGCTACACGACGCGCTCGGGGCGGCTCATTCATCGCCCACAGTTCTTCCATAAGCAATAGTACAGCGGCTTTGTTCATTCACGTATTATTGTGTGTGTGTGTGTGAAAAGGGGATTACTGTCGTGACTCCAATTTTGGCCGTCAAGCCACCTGCCTAATTTCCCCTAAAGGTCACGCCACACAGCTGTAGTTGACCTGACTCTGCCGTGACCCAAATTCCCCCGCACCGTCTCGCGGTCCCTGCCATCGCGACCAGGATCCTGAGTTACCTCCCGGGCGGCACAGAGAGAGCACACCACCTCCTCTCTCTGTTCCTCGTGGCCTCCCTCCGCTGTACTTATACATATTTTCGCCGTAATAAACTTGTGTGCGAACTTAGTGTTTGGTCTATCCAGTGTCTAGCTAAGAACATACAACAATATATATATATATGTATAATTGTATATATATATATATATATACGTGTATATATATATATATATATATATATATATATATATATATATATATATATATATATATACACGTGTATATATAATAATAGTTATATTATATATATGTTTTTTTCTCTCTTTCTTTTCTCGAAACAGACTCCTGACTAGTACCAAGACCAAGAACTGACTAGTGACTACTCCGACTGCCGAGACACGTATGGTAGCGTAACGCTCATTGGCTCAGAGCCTCAGAATCTGAGGCGCGTGTTATCATTGGCCGATTGCAGCTCAGCTGATAATGCCGCTCTGTGAAACCTCCCTCCCTCCCTCTACCCCTGAGGGCAGACCATCACAGAAAACGGATCATTACATATCACACAGGCGTCACTATACAAATCTAGCCTAGGTCACATTTTCATTATTGTTATTATTATTACTATTATTATTTGTATTATTATTATTATTATTATTATTATTATTATTATTATTATTATTATTAGTCTTAGTCTATTATTATAATGGTTAATAATGGCATCATCATTTTCATTATTGTTATTATTATCATCATCCAAATTATTATTATTATTTTATTATTAATATAATTATTTCAAAGATATGTGTATGTGTGACTGTGTGTGTGTATGTGTGTGTGTGTGTGTGACTGTGTGTGTGTGTGTGTCGGAACGTTCACACCTCAGATATGACCAGTGGCGTAGCTAAGGGGGGGGGGAGAGGGGGAGGCTGTTTGAAATCGCCCCCCGGGCCCTCAAATGCATCACTCAATCAAACAAAACTCCTGTGATCCTCTACAAACTTGGCTTAAACTCCTTGGGGTTTGTGTTTAATTTGATCTGTATCTTTTGAGTACCATCATAGGCTTTTTAATTTTGATTAAAAAGGATTTATGGGCATTGAAAGTCTCAGAAAGTGTCAAAATGCACCAAAATATGCTCATTTTCCAAAGATTTCCAGAATCCCCCCCACTGGTTGGGCTCGCTTCGCTCACCCCCCCCCCCCAAACACCTGCAAACTTTAGAGGGGCCCCCCAAGAAGTAAGCCCCCCTGGCCCCCAAATGTCTAGCTACGCCCCTGGGTATGACTGACCCCTCGATCGTATCTTTACCATCTATTTTGAAGAAAACCGCGTTTCACGTGTCTCCGTCTACGCCTTTGAAATAATAACAATAATAATTACGAGCGAGCGCGAAGCACTCGTGAGTCCTCACCCACTCGGATTTTTCCGGGATAAGCGGCCGACCCGACCCGACCGACCATCACGCTTTTCAGGAGCTTATATCTTTGGAATCCCGCTTCCGATTGACAAGCGGTCTTCGCCATCTGATACATTCAATCCCTACAGTTTCAGTGTAAAAAGGCAAAGGTAAATAGAGTTTAGATGACAGCAGACAAATTTACTTGCTATCGAGAGTCCTCACTGGCTGGATACGAGAAATATGCATGAACAATATTCTATTAAACTCTTCGTCATTTAATACTTTGCGAGAAAACTTTTTACATAGAGAATATGAATAGAAGCGAAATTTCATTAGCTTTCCATTGATACATTTCGTTTTCTGATCAATGAATTAGCAGCATGCATAAATTAGCGTTAACTGAATAAATAACACCATCAATCGGGAAAAATTACCCGATTTCATGATGTTATTTATATAATTAACCCTCATTTATGCATGCTGCTAATTCATTTATCAGAAAACGAAATATATCAATGGAAAGCTAATGAAATTCCGCTTCTATTCATATTCTCCATGTAAAAAGTTTTCTCGCAAAGTATTAAATGACGAAGAGTTTAATAGAATATTAAGTTCATGCATATTTCTTGAGTCTCATAATGGCAGTTATTTAGTGTGTTTTACGGTTTTTTATTTGATAATATTATAGAACAAACATTTCCGAAGATAACAGTATACCTTTTATACACTGATAAACATACATTTAGTAGGGGAAAATTACCATAAGCTCGCAAACACGGGCGGCAAGTGGAGTTTGTTGGTCCTCCAGCTCGCATTTCCCGCGTTTTTCGCCTGCACAGCGAGGGCTGTGACGTCACGTGCAAGGCACCTATTGTGTAGTAGTAGTAGTAGTAGTAGTTATAGTTTTTTATACCCTATATTTTATACATTTTTATACCTTATATTTTATACTTTTTTATACCTAGTACTTATACTTACTTATTACGAGCGAGCACGAAGCGCTCGCGAGTCCTCACTGGATACGGGATTTTTCCGGGATAAGCGACCGACCAAGCGGCCGACCCGACCCGACCGACCAGCACGCTTTTCAGGAGCTTATATCTTTGGAATCCCGCTTCCGATTGACAAGCGGTCTTCGCCATCTGATAGCCCCATTCAATCCCTATTTGTGCTTGACATGTTTTGGCTCACGTGAGGGGTCAGCATGGCGCGTGGCGCGTGCCGCGTGAGGGGTGTCAGACAACGTTATCTTGCTATAGCTGAGAAATGGCTGTACCGACTAAGTTGAAATTTGGTGTGTGGTTTGAGACCACACACCTAGCAATGTCACACAGGTCAAACTCCAGGTGACGCTGCACGTGCGCACGTGCACACCCCTGTCCAGTAAATTTCCTTGCTATCGGGTTTCTACGGGCTCGCTCGTCCATCGCCGATTAAGGCGTCTTACTGGTAATTAAAAATAAATGATGATAATGATTATAATAATAATAAATCAATAGTAATAATAATAATAATAATAATAATAATAATGATAATGTCAATGGTATTAAATAATAATAAGTTATAATAATAATAATAATAACTCAGATAAAATAATCATAACAATAATAGTGATACTAACAATAATATTGATAACAGTAATGATAATAATAATCAAAATTATAATAATAATCAAAATGATAATAATAATGCTAATTGATGTACCAATTATGCCAGCTCAAGCTCCAAATATAAAATATAAGGTACCAATATCTTTATGATTTGTAGAAAATAATTTGTAGAAAGAATAATAATAATAATAATAATATTGATAAAGATAATAATAAAGATACTGATACTACCATCATACTACCTAGATGCACACACAGTACACACACACATGCACACACAGTAGCTACACACACACACACTCCGTCCGTGAGGGTGCTCCGTAGTGTAGGGGAAGCACGCTCGGTTCACAACCGAGAAGTCCTGGGTTCGATCCCCGGGCGGAGCGGAAACAGATGGGCTGTTTCTTTAAAATCCAAGCCCCTGTCCACCCTGCAGTGAATGTGTACCGGGTGTTAGCCGGGGTTTGTGACCTGCTCTCCGGGGTGCTGGCTTCGGCCGAAACTAAGCACTAAGGATGAATGGTAAAAATGTTGATATGGAGACGGGGCCACACGAGCGTTGCTCAGGCCCTGTAAAATACAACTAGATGAATACAACTAGACACACACACACACACACACACACACACACACACACACACACACACACACACACACTACTATCTATGGTAGTATGATGATAACAATGATAGCAATTGTAATAATGAAATATTAGCATAGCAATACTAATAAGAAATTGTAATAATTATCAATAAGATAATAAAAAGGGAAAAAACCAATAATGATAATATATATATATATATATATCTATATATATATATATATATATATATATATATATATATATATATATATATATATATATATATATATATATATATATATATATTATATTATTTTATATAAGGTGTATTATAACAGTTTCAGTCGCCACTATTCCAATATTTCAACCTCTACGTTACTAGGCTACGTACGTATACCCCCCTTTCGATTCACACCCTCAATATCTTCTCCCTCCCTCCCCCCACCTATCCTCACCCATCACTGGAGCAGGCGTGGTGGTACCTGGAACTGTCCGCGATAGGAATTCTCGCCGCCGTCGTCGAGTGTTCCAATTCTTGATATTACAGGACCCAATATATACATTTAATCAAGTTTTACCCGTGTTTCTTCATTCAGGGATGAAATACTATCATTAGCTTGATCAGTTAGGTTAAGTTAGGTGCCAATGTCCAGGTTAGGTTAACATTTCCACGTCGGCGAGAGTTCTAGGTTGGTGTTTCGGCGAGAATTCCCATCGGCGACAGTTCCATAAACCGGCGTGGTGGGGTGAGGGAAGGAACAAGGAGGGAAGGGGAGATAAGAATGAGTAAGTGTCATGCATGTTGGTGTGAGAAAACTTATAATACCAAGAAGGAAATACTGAAATGGATCTAATGTGTGGTTTTAACATCATCATCATCATTAATTTTATCATCTCACCTGGCTATTTAATCTTAAACTACATTATCTCTAGAAATGTCTGAAAAAAAATTTATTTCCTTAGATTTTGCGTTTCCTTAAAAGTTTCCTTCTCAGGCCTAAATTTCCTTAGAATAAGGAAATTTCCTTAGAATAAGGAAATTTCCTGAAAGTGGAAACACTGGTTCACTGTAACATCAGGATTGTCAGATAGTTGGGCGGGTTTATGGCCTGAACTGAAAAAAATAAATAAACAGAATAAAAAAGTATTTACATTTTTATATTATATGTATATAAATACAATGTATTTAAATACTCATTAAAGTATTTAACTACTGTATTTAAATACATGGAAACTAATGTATTTATAAATAGATTTCTTAATACACAAAAGCTGACCGGCACATGTAGGTATTGCCGGTAATGAGGAAGCTGATGCCTTGGCAAAAGCTGCAGCTAGAAGACCAGCTCTATCACATTTTTCAGTGCCGGCTACAGACCTACGCTCGGCAAGCCATAGATCAGTTCACACCAGTTGGCAGGAACGATGGATTATTATAGGGCAAAATAAACTACGCACCATCCGCCAAAGTATCGAGTACTGGAGCTACTGCGGTCTCTCCCGGAGATGGGAGACTGCCTTGGCATGATTGCGTATTGGTCACACTTTATATACACATGGATTCCTCATGGAGGGAGGCCACCCTCCTTACTGTGATGATTGCTTGGTCCCCTTAACTGTGCGGCACTTGCTGGTCGAGTGTCCTAGTCTTGGGGACCTACGTGAGCAATTTTTGTCCCGGTGTCGGGGGTCGGACGGTGCCTACCGTCTCTCCCTGGCATTGGGAGAGAGGTGTTTCTCTCCGGGACATGAAGTCCATACCCAGTAAACACAAAGACGAAGGGCCTCCGGAAGCCCTCCGTATGTCTTACCGGCGGCCCGATGGAAGTGTACGACGTAGGGCCGCTGGGAATTTGCTCAGAGGCTCACCGGCGGGCCGCTCCCAGCGGCCCGCCGTAGGGCATATGACCATTTGCCGCTGTTATATTAACTGATTGAGAAATATTTACGGTTACACTTTCTAAGCATATTGCAGATACAGTAATGTTTTTAGAGGTGTTGCACAGACCATTAGCCGCTAAAGACTAATGGGCCCGTACCGAGAGTCATGCTGAAGGGCGAGCGACAACCTTCGTTGACTGAAAAAGGGGGGTACCAAAAAAGGGGATATTTTTTCAAACGAAGACAGCGCCCGATGGTCGCCCAAAGACCCAAAGGGTTTGCCCGGGTGCCCTTTTGTGCTGACCTACGTCCCTGCTTTTTTGTTCCAAAAAATACCCCTTTTTAAATTGGTACCCTTCCTTTAAACGAAGGTCGTCCCCCCAACCTTAAATCATGACTCTCATCCCCTGATCTATATAACATGGATGGGCGGAAAAGCCTGGTTTCAGCACGGGTTTTTCCAACTTCCGCCATCTTGCCGAAACCCAAAAACAAACCCTTTGTTTCTGCGGTTTCGCGTTCCCGGGCGGGTTGTGTTTTTCCCTCGTCTTTCCAAGCTGGCTTGCTGCCCGGGCTGGGGTTAAATCGCCTCGTCATGCCCGCTGTGCTGTTATGCCCCTGACAAACGGGCCGGGACCTGGAAGTGGCAAATCTTTCCACCTGTAAATAACCCCCAAAAAAAAAAAAAAAAAACACACACCCCACGCACGCACCCCCACACCCACACACCACCCCCCACCACATACACCACCACACACACACCCACCCCCCCAACACCCACTCCCCCCCCAGCCCATCCCTTTAACCCATCAACCCCCTAAACCCATCCAACTACTAGTTAAAAAAAAATAAAGGGGGATATGGTATACTTTTTTTTATAAAATTTAGATATGATATAAGAAAATATTTTTTATACTTTTTTAAACAATATTTGGGGAAACGGAAGCAAACCTGATTGGGGGGGGGTTATGATCCCAAATGATCATACGTTTCCCTTTAAAAAGGCGGTGCTTTTTCCCTAATGGAGTTTGGCTTTTTTTTGCGAAAAAAAAAAAAAAAAAAAATTTGGGGGTTAAATTTTATTTTTGGGTTTCTTACAACCTAAAAGGTTAGGTTGGGTTTTTCTTTTCCCCCTTTTAAGGTTGGGTTTAGGTTAAATTTAAATCCTAAAAGGTTAGGTTAGGTTTCTTTAAAAACCCTTTTAAAGGGTTGCTAGGTTAGGTTTAAATTAAAACCCTATAAGGTTAGGTTAGGTTTCCCATTAATATTATTACTTTTTTTGGGGGGGGGGGGGGATGCGCAAAATAAAACTTCTCCATTGAAACAAGCACCTTTTGGGTAGGCCAAGAAAAAATAGTTGATGCCTTTTTTAAAAACGCCGAAAACTTCGTCCATTATTACCAAAAGTTGTTTCGTAGTCTATAGGGGAAACCATATTTCGTTTCGTACCTACTCAGAGAAAAAATGACTACTAGATTAAAAACAAACCACCGGGGTATGAAACAAAAATACTAAAAATCAGGGGTACGAAACTAAATTACTTTCAATTCAATATACTTAATTAAAAAAAGGTTTTTTGTTTAAAGGCCAAAGGTTTTTTTTAATTTAAACTTCCTGAAACCCCCCGAGAGATTTCTATGGACCCTGGGGGCTCGCGCCGTACCCGGGGGCCGGGGGGGCGGGGGCGGTTTAAGGGCGGGCGCCGTTTTTGGGTGGCCCAAAACCCCCTGGGGCTTCCTGCATTGGGCCCCAGCCCCCCCAAAACCCCACCCCTGCCCCAACCCACGGCCTCGCCCCCTTTTTACCCCCTTACCCCCACCCCCTGTCCTACCCCCCTGTACGGCCTCGCAAAAAACCTGTCACTACAAAAACCTTTGAAACGGCCTCGCAACCCCACCTGTCCCTACACACCTGTCCCTAAACCCTGTCCCCCCCCCCCCCCCTACACACCTGTAGGGCCTCGAAACACACCTGTCACTACACCCCCTGTACGGCCTCGCAAACACCTGTCACTACCCCCCTGTAGGGCCCTCGCAAACACCTGTTTTTTTACCACCTTAAAAAAGGTTTGGAACACACCTGGTTAAAGTAATGAAAGGGTGGAAATTTATTTTTTAGGTGGAAATGTTGTTGGAAATAGTAGAAAGTAGTAGTAGGTGTTTTTATTTAGTGTAGGTGGTAATATAGGCTATCACACCCAGCACCCAAAACACCCACCCCGGGGCCGGGCCCGGGCCCCATGTATTTTTTTTTTGGGGTTTGGGACAAGATGGCCTGTGCCTTTTCATATCTGGGCCCCCGACAGCTAGCCCAGACCCGCGATCCATGTTATATAGATCGTGCTCTCGATCCCGGGCCAGATTGTTAAACCCCCCCCATAAACTTACTAGATAGGGCAATAGCCTAATACAAGCCAAAATATTTTTGTCGTTATCCGAAATATGATAAAGAAACCAATCATTTTGGGACTTCGTTTATTTTTTTTTAACACAAAAAAAGTCCCCCTTTGGGATTTACATGAGGGAACACCCCATAAAGAATGAGTGAATGAAGATTGAAGTTTTAATCGAGATCCATTTCAACTTTTAAATAATTTGCGGCCAAAACAAACATCCAAAATTATAAACCTAAAAAATAAACCAAATTTTTTTGGGCCCAACCCTTTTCAAACACCGAATTGCGGGAATTTTTTTTCCTATTTTTAAAACTTCCTGTACCATCCTTTCCCCCTTTCATATACCACTCTGCTGCCCTACCTCCTGTCTTTTATAATATCATACCCCTTTTCCCTTTTTAACATAAGGGCAATGCGCTAGGGTGATTTCCATGAAATAAATAAATAAATAAAAAAAAATATATATATATATATATATATATTATATATAAAATTTTATATATATATAATAAAATTATATAATATATTTTATATATATTATATATATTTTAAAATATATACAAACCCGAGAAATTTTAACCCCCTCACTGAGAAGGGAAAAAAATCTAAAAGACTTTTCTTGTCCAATTTTTTTTTTGCAGGGGCCCTTATCTATATAAAATAAAATATATTAATATATATATATAAAATATATAATATATTTTTTATATATATATTATATAAAATATATAAATATATAATATATATAATATAATATATAGTCCACTGCAAAAAAACTTAGGACAAAACGTCTTCAGTTTTTTTTCCCCCTTCTCATGATGTGTTAACATTTCTGGGGTTTTTGTCGTATTTTCTGACCCCTCACTTTACTGGGCTGGGGGTTTGTCCTCACAGTGCCCACTCGCTCAGGCTGCACTGATATTTATAAAGGGGAGAGGGTTGCCACCCTTTGCCCCTTTGCCCCAAAATTTCCCCACCCACCCCACCTTCCTCAAACCCCCCCCCCCCAGGCCCTAAAAGAGGCTTTTGCCTGCCAAATAAACCCATTGTTAAGAAACACATATGCCCTTTTGGGGTACAGTGGTAAAAAGTCCTGAGCCAGATAGCATGGGAGACGGGAACCCCCAAAAAAATCCCTGCCCTCAATCGGGTTTGCATCCCAGGCTCAAAATAAATAAGTTGGTAACTATTTTTGGGTGGAAAAAGAGTTAGAACGACCTGGGAAAATTTTTCAAAGATTTTGCTTGCTTGGGTCTTTTTTTGGGTTTTTAAAAAAGGGGGCTGTTTGGGGTCTTTTTTTGCCATTTTCCGAGGTCGTTCTAACTTTTTTTCCCACCAAACTAGGGGTGGAGATGAGATGGTGTGAACTTTAATTAAAAAAGGGGGAAAAAAAAAAAAAAAAAAAGGGATTTTCCCTTTTGGGGGCGGGTTTTATCCCCCCCTCCTTCTCCTCTTCATGTCTTAAAACCATCTCACCACCCCCACCACAGCTTTTCCACTATAACACCCCCCTTTTTCCTTTTTCCCCCCCACCCACACCCCCCCCCTTTCCAGGGCCCAATCCACACACCCAAAACTCCCTCCACACTCATAAACCCACGGAAAAAGGGAAAGCTCAGAACGTGTCTCTAGTTTCCCTTTTGCATGGGAATGAAGCGTAAAGAAATACAACACCCATTTCCCTTTAAGTGAAAAATTTTTTTTTTTTTCGGGCCTCCCTCTTTTTTTTCATGGGTGTCTCCCCTAAAATCCGTGAAAATGTACTAGTTTTGACAGAAATTTTTTGTATGTCTTTAAAAAATTTTTCCCCCCCTTTTTTTTTCCGGATTTGTATGGTTTTTATAAACGTCCCCCTTTATTATTTCTTTTTTAATTTTTTGGTTTCATTCGGGGCTAAATATAAACGGTTTATGAACACTTTAAATTCGGGTCAGTTAGGCATCAAGTGAGTGGGCCGCAGACTGGTAACCCCCTCCCGAAAGGCGGCACGCCCGTCGCACGCGCACCACGGAAAACCCTTAAAGCGAGGAAATATTTTTGTAGCGCCCTTTGGGCGACTTCCCCCGGGGGGGGGGGGGGGGGTATCCCCTCCAATGATTGATGCGATCAGGTTTTAAGTTTTTGTTTTTCCTGAGCCAACCCAGCCTGGGGATTAGCTCTCCAGGGCACTTTTTGTGCCTCTTCTGTTTCTATCGGGCACCCTGCCCCCTTTTGCCCCCTCCTCCATTCCCCTTTTTCCCATGGTTTGTAGCAAAGTCGGGGGCCATACACCGAACCCGGGGCCGCCTGCTAAAAGAGTTCAAAATAAATTTTCTACAAAAATTTTAGTATGACTTCTACACTGACTTTTTGAAAGCAGACGCCCCCAATTTTTTTTTTTTTTAAATTTACATGTAATTAAACATACGGTACTGTATATGGCAACCCCATGTCCTTTTTGAATTTAGGACGATAATGGAGTAAAAGTACTGTTTACATATTTAGGGCAAATCTTTTTTTAAATTTGACAAATTTAAATTTTTACTCCAAGGGGAGGGAAACCAAAAATGGGTTATGGTTAATGGTTAAAATAAAGTGACCCCTCCCTAAATTGGGCAGTCAAAAATGCATCCCAGTCCCCAAATTCATATAAAGGGAAGGCCCAGATAAATGCTTGTAAACCCTTTTTTGGGATAAAGTGATTAACCCAAATTCCCAAAAAGCATTCAGTTTATCTTACATGTTTGTTAAAATTTAAAAAAAATTTTCTTTATTAAAATGAGAATTTTAAACCTCTCTCTTCAGTGAAAAGGTGGCAATTTTCCCCAAATTTTTTGAGTCACAAAGGAAAAATTTTTTGCAGAGGTTAGTAAAACCAGGTTTTCCCAAAGGAGTTTGGGACCACACACTATAGGCACAGAAAGGAAAGGTAGGGTTGGGCAAACTTATTTAAAACCCCCCCCTACATCATAGAAGCAAAATTATCACCTTGGGGGAAAAAGGTTTTGGGGACATTGTGGGAAAAAAACTCTTCAATTACTGTTCTGGAATCTTATTTTCTTTTTTCCTCAATTTCCATCTTTTACACACTCTTCCCCAAAACCCGAGAAAAAAAAAAAACAATCCCTATTACAGTTTCTCAAAGGTGAAAGGGCCCTACTGTTGGGAGTAGGTTTACAAGTGCAAACATGTGTGTAAATTTCTTGAGTCACTTTTTCCTTAAAGCCCTTTCCCCATTTTCATATGAAGCATTCAATAAAAAAATTACTTAGAAAGTGAATTGGGGCATGGGGGCAGGAAGTCCCCCAATGTAAAACAGGTGGGGCTGCAGTGGTCAAAGGGGGGGAAAGGAAGGCATGCTTAGCAATAATCCCCCGCAATGACAGAAAAAAGCTCCGAAGGGGTTCTGGAAGGAAATTCAAGAAAATGTAAAATTCACATGTAGAAGCAGGTTGGCGGTTTTAATTTTTAGGAGTGTCTGATTGAAAAAGATACCTAAAAATTTCCATTTTCCAAACCCCGGTAACCGAATGTTTTCATCAATTTAAAAGATAAAAACAACATGTAACTCTATATCAAATTTGACACACAAGTCCTACCTACCTATAAAGATTTAAAAGCAACTGTGGGAAGCAAGGTATTTACTTTCATCGGTATATCTTTTAACCAATTTAGGTGCCCGAAAATTTAGGGCAAACCCCCAAATTTCTTTCTTCAATTTCCAATAGGGGGTGTTGCTGCCTTCCTTCATCTGCATTGAGAACCCCCACCCAAAAAAAAAATTCAGGGGGAAGGGGGAAAAAAAGGGAAAAGGGTAAAAAAGGGAAAAGGGGGGTAAAGGAAAGAGAGAGAGAGAGAGAGAGAGAGAGAAAAGAGAGAAAAGAGAGGGGAGAGAGAGGAGAGGAGAGAGAGAGTTTATAAAAACATGTAAAATTTTTGATGGGAAAAAATATTGCCCTTCATTTTTTTTAAACTTTTAAGAGCCCGGGGGGATTTTTGAAGGGGCCCCCAAACTACACCCTCTTTGCGTCCTAAGACCGCCCTTAAATTAACCGGGCCAAGAAAATTACTAAGAAAACATTTTCGGGCGTCCCCTCTTAGCCCCCTGTAAAGGGGGCGAAGGCCAACCCTTCTTATCCACCCCGCGGGGGCGCGACACAATCTGTATTTTTGGGGGGAAAAAGTATACCACGCCGGGGCCTCTCGCTCTCCTCTTCCCCTTCTCTTTTCCTTTTCTCCTCTCTTTCCCCTTCTCTCTCTCTCTCTCTCTCTCTCTCCCCTTCTCCCTCTCATCTCTCTCTTCTTTTCTCCTCTCTCTCCCAAACTCTTCCTTGGTTTTTTTTCCCCCCCTTTTTTTTTCCTTTTTGGTTTTTTTCCCCCTCCCCTTTTTTCTCCTTAAATTCCGTTTTTTCTCTTCCATCGGGCCCCCTTCCTCTCTCCCCTCTCTCTTCTCCCCTCTCCTCCCCCTCTCCTCTCTTTTTTCTCTCTCCTTTTTTTTCTTCTTTTTTTCTTCTCCCCTCCTCTTTTCCCTTTTCCTTTTTTTCCCAATTTTTTCCCCTTCCCCTTCCCCTTTTCAAAACCCCAAACAAAAGCCGAAGGAAAAGGAATCCCTTTTTTTCCTTTGTTTTATAGTTTTTTCCTCTCCGTTTCTTTCCTCCTTCTTTCCCCCCCCCCCCCTATTTTCTTTTGCCCCCTTGTTTTTTTCCCTTTTGATTTTTCCCCTTTTCTTCCCCTTTTAAAATTTAAAACCCCAAAAGGGCCAAAATAAATTGTTTTAAAGGTAAAGAAAATTTTTTTTTTTGGGTGGAAATGTTTTGTTTTTAATCGCTAAAGTTTCGGCGGGGGAAACTTTCTTTCCGAAACCCACCCCTTTTAAATGGTCTTAAGGCCCCCCTAAATTTTAATAGTGTTAAAATGGCCCCCAAATTCAAAACAGTCTTAAAAAATTAAAAACAAACCAAAAGGAATATAACCCATTTATTTTAAATTCCAAGAAAATTTCCGCCTAAAACGGGCCCCCCCAAAAACCCCCCTTTTTTTCATCCTGCCCGGGCGAAGGGGGGTAATTTTTGACAAAATTCCACCAGCGCCCCAAAATTTTGGGCCTTTCCCAAATCCGAAATGCCAAATGCCCCCCTTTTAACTTCAAACACATTGTTTTTCCAAAAAAATATTTTAAAAAATTTTTTTTGGGAAAAAAATTATCCACAAAATTAACCCTTTAAACTCCCCAAAGCAAAAAATTTCCCGCATTCTGGAAGGGATTTTCGGTTTTGGGAAAAAACCACCTTTGGGGGAAAATTTTTCCTTGTGGTCAAAAAAAAATTGGTAATTTTGCAAAAGGGGGGCCCCAAACCCCTCTTTCCCCCACTTTATCATTGAAAAAACAACTCCCCCCTTTGTTTGGGGAAACAAAATTTATAAAATTTTAAAGTCCTTAAAAAAAAGGGGATAAAAAATTAATTTTTTTTAAAAAGAAACTAATTTGGTTTCCCGGGGGAAAAAAAAAAAACAAAATTTTAAAGGAAAAAAAATTCTCCGCATTCTAAGGGTTGGTTTTTTCCTGTTCCCATTAGGAAAAGAACTTCCACGGTAATTTAAAAAATTTTTTGTTTTTAAAACTAAATTTCAAGTTACAATTTTTGGGTTGGAAAATTTTTTCCGCAAATTTTTGGTTTTCCCCCCCTTTTCCCTAATTTATCATTGGGGGGAAAAGGAATTTTAAAATTGTTTGGGTCCTTTTTTGGTAAAGCCCTTTTTTACCTTGGGGAAAAAAAAAAAATATAGGATCCGAGGTAACAAACACCCTTCCCCCACCCGGTTTTGGGGGCCAGGGGAGATGTTTTTTAAAAAGAGGAAAAAAAAATTTAAAATGGGAAGGGGAAATTTCCGGGTGCGATCCCCAAATTTTTGTTTTCCGGGGAACCCCTTCAACCCCAATTCCTAAAAAATTCCAAGGTATTTCAAAAAAAAGTTGTTTTTTTTATTTGGTAAATTTTAAAAGTTTAAAACGGGGGGGAAATTAGTCTTTAAAAAATATTAAAATTTAAGGGGGGTTTTCCCACTTCCCCCCAAAAAATTTTGGGCCCCGTGGGGGGGCGGGGGTTTTTGGGGGGGGGCCTTTCCTTTTGGAAACCCCCTAATTTAAAATTTTTTGGGGGGGGTAAAATTTTTTAAATAAGGGAATTTTTCCATTCCCCCCCAAAAATTTTCTCCTTTTTAAATTGGGGGGGTTGGCCACCAAACCAAAACCTAATTAACCTAAACCCCCCCCAAATTAATCTCCCTTCCAAAACCACTCCTCCTTTTTAACCAACCCTAACCCCCACCTTAAAGTAACTCCCAGAAATTTTTGGGAAAATTTAAATGTACATTAAAAAATTTTTTATTAAATAAATTTTTTTCCCGCCCTTTTTTGTAAAAACCCAAATTTTGTGTGGGGAAAAAAAATTTCCCCCCCCCGGGGGGGATTTTTTAACTCAGAAAGGGGGGGAAAATTTTGGGGGTTTTTTGCCCAAAAAGGGGAGAAAAAGGCCATTGGTTGGTGTGACGGTCTGTCGGTTTTGGTCTTTTAAAAGCTTTTGGAAGCGGGGGGGGGGGGGGGAAAAAAAAAAAAAAATTAACCTGGGTTTCCGGCCCCCCCCCCCCCCCCCCTTTTTTTTTTTTTTAACTAAATTTTTTTTTAAGGAAAAAAAAAAAACCCAAAAAAACCTTTTTAAAGGGAAAAAATTTTGGTCCAAATGGGGGGAATTTTTCCCTTAAAAGTTTTTGGGGGCCCGAAATGAACCCGGAAAAATGGAATTTAACCAAAAGGGGTTTGGTTAAGCGTGTGTCGGTAACCGTCCTCTCGCAAGGGAGGTCGGGTTCGATCACCGAGACGGTTCGCCTGCCCCCTAGGTAAACGGTAGAACGTCGCCGGCAAGTGGAAGGTCTCGGGTTCGATCCCCGAGCGTGCCTCCCTTTCGGTGAACACCCAACCCCTCCCTCTAACAGTAGCTAACTAAAGAAATATAATAGCAGAAATATAAAGTGTACGAATAAACTTTATGGTTTGATTATGGTAAAATAAATAGTTTAACGGGGGAAAGAATGAGTGCTAAAGAATATAAGGTAAAATTCTAGTGTTTGCCCATACTCTCCCACTTCCCCCAAACAAGTTTGGGGACCTGTGGGAATGCGGGGTTTTCGGGTGGGGAACAAATTATGCGTCGGAAACACGTAATTTAAGAGGTATTGTTTAGGGGGGGTAAAATTTCCTTAAATATAGGGTAATTTCCTTATATCTAGAGAAATTTACATAACCAAAATTTACCTAATCCTAGCGGGGGGCTTGACTCACCGATAACCTAACCTAATCTAACCTAACCTAACCAAATATAATCTAACCTAACCAAATCTAACCTAACCTAACCAAATCTAACCTAACCTAACCTACCTTAAAGTAATCGTCCAGACCCATTTTTGTTGTGCCTAATTATGTTAAATGTACATTCAAACATCTAATCATCAAATATAATTGATTTCAGGCCTTATTTCCGTAAAAACACGACTTTTGTAAAAAGTGCGCGAAAAAAAAATCTTCCCTCCAACAGGGCTACGACTGTTATTGATGACGTCAGAACAGGGACGCCCGCAGACACTCTGTCTGACATCTGTCGGCAAATGTTATGATGAGCGATTGTACTTCGGTGTCAGACAGTGAATCTGTCGCTGTGACAGATCTAGAGTACGATGCTCAATCTGACACCGAAAGAAATTACGCTGGTCGCGTATACTATGAGGAAAACGAACCTCAGATTGTCATGGGATCCTATATGTTTGAGCCCGAGTACGAGGTGGATAACAGGTGTTAGCAGAGCCTGAGGTTCAGCAGGAGGACCTGGCACTTCTCCCAAAACATGGATTGGTAAATAAGGTTAAACCATGTGTGTGTGGGAATCACAATGAAAGTACTTTCGAGGGAAAAACCTATGGTTAGTTTTGGGAGCTACAGTCAAAACGTCATTACTCGGAAACCACATACTAGCATTAACTGATAGTATAGTGCAAACAACATAGAGTTGGAAAATATGCGGGCGGAAGGCAGAAAGTGTGACAGCCACACCACCACAGGGTCTCTCACCACAGGGCACGCCCACTCCACAACTGAGTCACTATCTTACGGGAGGCGCCGCCCTTGTCCAGCACACTCGTGTACACAGGCTCACCTCACACTCGTCGTCCCAACCCACACACTGGGTAGCCGACTAGTCGCTCTGCACACTCTCACCCAGTCTTTCACCCGCTGTGTACCCTCGCTACACACCGTTTCTCAACACAACTGCTCGCCCCAACACACTATAGGCGTGTATCACCCTACACACGCCACTCCTTTCCGTGTGCAAACTTTTCTCGAAAGGCACAGCTGTCTTGCTGCACCCATAAAGGATGCATGCATGTGGCATATAGCAAAAAAAATATATCAGAAACACCCAAATATCTTCAAGTACTATATTTATCTCTGTGTCTGATCAGCGCGGGAAGAGGAGCCTCCCTTTCGCTACGTCACCGAGCCTGAGCCTGAGCGTCTGCAAACCTTGAGAGTGTTTTGAGAACTCGGGGAATTTGCAGATTTTGATTGCGGATTATTTAAAAACGGCTGACTGGATACAAAAAGTGACGACGTATTGTTGATATACTCGTTAATGGCTATGATATGATTGCATTAAATCAGGAATGATGAAATGGTCTGGACGATTACTTTAACCTCCTAGCGGGGTGTTGGGTGTGTTCTCGACACTTCGGTCATCATTCTGTGAGGATCGTCAGGTTCACACGTCGGTCGCCACCCAATGCGGCCGCCCGTATGATCCACATATATAGAGGGCAGTCGCGTGTCATTTTCTGATTCTAAACTAACATAACTATATGTTAAACATAAGATATGTCATAAGTTACTAAACTAACCTCACTATAACCCCTAAAAAGTACTAACCTAACCTCACTATAACCCCCTAAAAGTTACTAACCTAACCTCACTATAAGTTACTAACCTAACCTCACTATAACCCCTAAAAGTTACAAACATAACCTCACTATAACCCCTAGAAGTTACTAACCTAACCTCACTATAACCCTAAAAGTTACTAACCTAACCCTAGCATAACCCCCTAAAGGTTACTAACCTAACCACACTATAACCCCCTAAAAGTTACTTATATTGCCGTAGGCGGCCGCATTGGGTATACACCCACGTCTCTGGACCAAGAAGAAATCCAATTAAATTTCCCTAGATCTAGGGAGTTTTTATAACTTCCATAACTCAAAATGTATGTGGTTGCGACGCATATTTTGTACCCCAGTCATATATCCTGCATTCTCCCAGGTCCCCCAAGCTAGTTTGGGGTCAAAGGGGGAGTGTAGGCAAACACTAGAATTATACCGAATATAGCAAGGAGCTATAGATAGGGCCAGTGACGAACAGCTATAAATACGGCAGTAGGAAGAGAGAGATACGGCAGTGGCTATAGTACGGCAGTAACACGATAATATGAGCCCAACTTAATTATTCGGTGTTTTGTAATCGTTAAAGATGTTACGGTTTATGGAATTCTCGCCGAAACACCAACCGAGAACTCTCGCCGATAGTGGAACACTCGCCGACGTGTAAAGTTTCGAAGACAGTTCCATTTTAATAGCCTACTGATCAAGCTATGGTGGTATTATGGTCTAAATACTGAACGGGAAAAGCTGATTAAATAGATATATTGGGTTATATAATATCAAGATCAGGAACTAAAAATGTCGCCGAGAAAAAGATCTTTCCCCGACGAGAAAAATTGGAACAGTCCCCGAGGGCGGCGACTGTTTAGGTCCCATTTTAACAATTCTACTTCTCCTTACAAACCCTAGCTCACCTTTAAAACTTTTTTTAAGCCCTACTTCCGTAACAAGTCACAATGGAACAACAACAAAAAAAAAGAGATGCCCTGTAGCTAGATTAAAAGAACCATATATCAGGTTCCTATAAAAGTTCACCCGGGTAAATACCCGTTAAAAAAGATGTGCAGTCCTTAACACCTAACACACCCCTTCTAGGGGTTTCATGCCCAATCTTTCACGGTACTTACATTTCGAGGGGTGTAAGTCGGAGGCAAAAGAGCTGTGACTACGAAGCGAAGGAAGCCCTTTGGATTTTCAAATTTTTATTTTTTTAAGATTATCTGACTTCCCGGAGCACTTTTAACGTACCACAGCAAAAACGAAAAAATGTCCAAGGCATGCACGAGGAAGATCAATCAAATGGACCAAACATTTTGCCCGAGAGTAGTGCCATAATATTTTTTCTGCATTCAAATATACACCGCAGCGGGCCCCGGGGGTCTTTTCGTCAAGTAGCCCCGGTTACCATAAGTAATACTAATCAAAACATCATATAACTGTTGTTTTAGAATGTTTACCAAAAAGGAATACATTTTTCAAATTCTTAATTGATTTTTAAAATAATAAATTTCCTCTCTGAAAATACACCAGCGCACTACGGGGACCCGGGAGCCAAAAATTTCCGCTGGTGGCCGCCGTTTGCCGCTCAAGCTAGTAGGCCCGCCCGGGGGTGGTTAGCTGGGAGGGACCTTATTGAGAGGGTGGGCCCTTTTCCCAAAAAGTTATGATGTTTTTAAAATTTTTATTGCTTTTAATGTACTATTTTAATTACGGAACACCACGTGTAGGGCCCGCGGCCTCTTGTGCTTCCATATATTTTCTTAGTTTTTATTTCTATTGTTCTTTTATATATTTTTTATTTTAAAAATTTTTTCATCTTAAAATTTTTTTTTTAATATACTTTACTGTATCTTTTTTAAGCAGGCGTAATAACCCCGCAGTTTCGGCGCCTTAAGACTTAATATCTCCCTCTCCTCTCTTCTCCCCTCTCTCTTCTCTCCTCTTAAATACACAAATGTATTTAAAAACAAAGTATTTAAATACAGCCCCGCCTGGTATATTCTATTAAACGTCTTTTTCCCCGGAATCTCAGGAACTTTGTTCAAAAAATAGAGTTAAAATGGGGTACCAATAGGTATCCGGAAGGGGGTACTCAGTAGTGTAGGGGTAGCACGCTCGGTTCACAACCGAGAAGTACGGGTTCGATCCCCGGGCGGAGCGGAAACAGTTGGGCTGTTTCCTTAAAACCCGAGCCCCTGTCCACCCAGCAGTGAATGGGTACCGGGTGTTAGATGGGGTTTGTAACCCGCCTCCCGGGGTGCTGGCTTCGGCCAACACTATAAGCACTAGCAGACAGCTCTCTAGGGGTAGTCTGAGAGAGAGCTGTCTGGTTACAATGGAGATCCATCTCAGCTGCGTCGATAACTGACGAAATTCTTCTTAAAAAAAAAAAAAAAAAAGGAAATTTGAATCAAATTATTGTTATTTTCCTTATTTAGAGGATACATTATACATACTAATTACTGATACAAAAAAAGAAATGGCCTACGTCACATAAAAGTTTATTTTATGGGGGGTCTATGCTGTACGGTAGGGGTTTGTTTGTTTGTTTGTTTAGAAGATAATTCCTCAGAGCTGTAGTGATCTACCGCTGCAGCTTAAGCTCCCTTCACACATTCCATAATCGAACCACGATAGCGCCAACAATTTGATTATTGACGCTATCGTGAAATTTGACCACTATAAACGCAGACCACGATAGCCTCACAACAATGTCACGCTGCCTGTACGTATGTGTCATGACGGTCATAAGATAGTCATGATGGAGTCATGACAGCTGTAAGACTACGTCACGAATGGAAAATCAACGGTCATTTTGTCGTCACGATAGAGCTACGATAACCACGACAGTGCCATGACGGTGCCATGAACGTATCACGATAGCGTCAAGAGCTAGCTAGCAACATGCCCCACTCGTGGGTGGTTGTTGCCATGGTGATAGAAGGAAGGAGGGCTAGAGATGAAGGTGGGAGAAACAGGGTTGTGTTGGTGATGGGGAAGGGGGGGAAACGGGGGGGAGGGGTGTTGTGATAAAGAAGGGGTTGTTGGTGTTGGTGGAGAAAACGGGGGGGTGATGGAGAAGGCTTTGTTAAAGGTGGTGGAGATGTGAGTGCTTTAAACGGGGGTGAGTCGCATCACCACGTGGTGATGGGAGTAGGGGGTATGGAGTAAGGGGGGGGTGTCACCACGTGGTGAGGTAGTATGGGGTAGGGAGTCGGGGGTGGGTGGAGGTAAATGAGAAAGGGGGGGTGGAGGCGGAAGAGGGTGCAGAAAAAGAGGGGAAGGTAGGGCTGAAGGCGGGCGCAACGGATTTTTATCGTCACGATAGACATACGACGATCACGATAGTGTCACGAAGCTGCTACATAGATAACGATAGCGTCACGATAGACTTACGACAGCGCTGCGTTGGGTACAAAATTCGGGGAGCTTTATTTTAGTGCATGCACTAACTTTTCGTGGCCTCAGCCGAGCGCGTCACGAGCGTCACGATCAGTTACGATGGACCCTGACGGCAGGCAGGACCCCTGACTAACCAGGACCATGACGGCGCCGCGCATTGCATTGTTGGCGCGTTCGTGGTTCCATTATGGAATGTGTGAAGGGGGCTTTAGTGTTGGCCGAAATTACCACCCCGGGAGGGGGTTCACAAACCCCCGGCTAACACCCGGTACCCATTCACTGCTGGGTGGACAGGGGCTCGGGTTTTAATTGTTATAGTATACTGGCCTACGCCACACAAAACTTTATTTTAGGGGGGTCTATGTTGTACGGTAGGTAAAAAAAAGAGATGGCCAACGCCCGAAGCCACAGGAAACTTTATTTTAGGGGGGTATTTATGTTGTACGGTAGGGGTTACGAATTGTAAAAAAGAAATGGCCGACGCTATAGGAAACTTTATTTAAGGGGGTCGATGCTGTAGAGGTTAATAATTGTCTGAAAATGGACAAGTAAAAAAACCACGAAGAAGCAAATACCGATACCGGTAATACCGGTATTTTGGCACGGTATCGGTATACCGGTATCGTAACTGATACCGGTGTGAGGACGTACCGGTATTATTCCCGTAAACCGGTATCGGCAATACCGGTATTTTCTTGATACCGCACAACCCTAGACTCGGAACTCGTCAGACTCGTCATTTGAGATCGACGGAAAAGGAGCTAATGTGACGGCGCCTTTACACAAGTGTCCGCCAGTCGGGGCGCGGGGTACATATATGATAATATGACAGTCGGAGCACTTGTTTACAAGCTCAGTTTAAGCTGTTTTCGCCTGTTTTCCGTTGTTTTTATATGCTTATTTAGACTTGTCCAGTACAGTGAAGTCATTATGGCATCGAAACAGAAGGGAAGTGACAAAAGGAAGCGTGTGAATCTAAGTATTGCAGAGAAATTAGAACTCATTAAGAAGGTGGAGTGGTGTTTCTGTCGCCCGGGTGTGTGTCGACTGTCGAGTATGGTGTACTGTAAAGAAACAAACAGTGAGTGATATTCGCAAGGCTAAGGATAAACTCAGAGAATATGCTGTGAAATTCAATGTTGATGCAAGTAAGGATAGGAAAGGATCATGTCATCATGTGTACATGGGTAACTTGTGTCTTATAATAGGCCTTTAGACACAAAGGCCAGAGGTCCCATTTACCATGATATGTTTACATTTTTTCCGTTTTCCTGTGCGGGCAACATAGGTAACTATTCATTTTTTCGTAAATAGTTTTTTTCGTTTACTCCACATAAAGAGCCCCTCTCAGTAATAAAGTTACTTTCATAGTATCATGAATTACTCACATACATATCACATACACTTCAATCTCCATGTTAATCACAATCTTCGTATATATGAATGAATATCTGTAGTACTTGTATATGTCTTATACATGATTAATATGAACGTGATAAATATGAGGTACAGTCACCTGCAGTGGTTGTCCTACCGCCTTTGACAGTTCAAGCCCCTATAT
>JACEEZ010006464.1:0-15000 GCA_016584305.1 Chionoecetes opilio | reverse complement strand
TAGTCACGGAATAAAATCAGATGGTTCTCTTAAACTTTTTGGCTACACAACACATACAATCAAATCAAACAACGAATTACATGACGGAAGCGCTATCTGCATTAAATCAAACATCAAACACAAAATTACAGATGATTTTTTATCCGATATACTGCAAATAATTATAGAAACTAACACAGGACCAATCTCAATCGCAACAACATACCTCCCACCCAGAAGACCTTACCTCCCCATACCGGACTTTCACAGATTGGCATCAAACACTACCCCAACCTACATCTTAGGAGATCTTAACGCTAAACATAATATCCTAGGGGATTCCTACAATAACACTGTAGGAAAAGGGATAAAATCATTAACAGACAACAATAAATTATTCCATTTAGGTCCCAACTTTCCCACTTTTTTTGGCCACAAAACTCATTCGACACCTGATATCATACTAACAAATAATAAAGTTTACCACAATCATATAATAGAAGCTGGACCAGTCACGTCATCATACCACATACCAATAATATTTACCATCACTGCTCAAGCAATTACGATACCCACCCCTGTTAAGAACAAACTTGGAAATGTCGATTGGGAGCTTTTCAACCAAAATATCAAAGAAAATATACAAGTAGCGAGACCAAAAAATGAAGCTAATAGAGAGGAGATTGATGCATCAATACAAACTTGGTACAATATAATTTTAAAAGCTATGGAGACATACATACCTAAACCAAAATTAAGATAGTTCATAAAACAATACTCAGCAATAAAATCAAGCACTTACAATGGTGTCTTAAAAACCTAAGAGATGAAGCTGAGATGCGTGGTTGGACGTATGTGAAATATATAATTTACAAACTACTAAGGAAAAATCTAATAGAAGAATGCAAAGAATAGTATACTAATAACTGGGAAAACAAAATAAATGAACTTAAAACCTTATATAAAACCCCCAAAGATTTCTGGGAAAATGTAAAAAAGTTGAGAGGAAATAAAAGCAACACCTCACCATACATTATGCATAATAATAAAAAGCTCTACACGGAGGAGGAGAAGGAGGAAGTATTTAGGAAGATCTGGGAAAACGTCTTTTATATCAGTCCCGAAGAAAACAGGAATTTCGACCCAAATAATGAAGCTATAGTAGATAATTACATAGCAGATAATGGGAACCTGCAGGCAAGATATGACAAGATCACTGCTAAGATAACAACGCAAGAAATATATAATATCATAAAACAACTTAAAAACAACACACCTGGTCATAGCCAAATAAATAAAACAATATTGTTAAACATGCCAGAGGAAGCAATTACAATATACACAGAAATTTAAAGTTCCTCATTATCATTAGGGTATTTTCCTAACAAATTCAAACATGCCAAAATAACACTTATACCTAAAGCAAATAAGACAAGTACAGATCCAATCAATTATAGACCCATTTCATTACTAGAGGTCCCAGGGAAAATTTATGAAAAAATAATTAAGAAAAGACTTAGTAAATACCTAGAAACTAACAATATTCTCCCGGAAACACAGCATGGTTTTAGAGTATCTAGGGGTACAGACACTGCCTTGGCTGTGACAACAGAAAAAATAGCTGAAGCTCTAGCCAGCAAACAACAATGCTACTTAGTTTTACGAGACGTATCAAAAGCCTTTGATAAAGTCTGGCACAATGGCCTAAAATATAAGATACTAACAACAGGATTGCCAGACATCATTAAACAACTAATTTGCACTTTTTTGGAAAACAGAACAGCAAGCATAACTATAAATAACTACAATGGTAATATATTCAGGATTAGAAGCGGAGTGCCTCAGGGCAGCTCCCTTTCACCGACCCTCTACTCACTCTACACATCAGACATTCCAGCACCTTCAGTAGGTTGTACTAATATTATATATGCCGATGACATCACTCAAATTATTACACAGCCTAATAAATCAAGAAGATTCATGGCTGCTAAGGTGGTAAGAGAAATAGAAAGAATCAACAATTATGAAAATAAATGGAAAATCCAAACGAACTCAACAAAATTTAAAATTATCCCAATGGCAGTTAAGAAAACATAATATAAAACTACATTTAATAAAAGCATGTATCCTACCAATGCTGACATATCCAACATATACACTAAACACATTATCCAAATCAGTCAGCTATGCTATCACTACAAAAAGTTCAAAATAAAGCCTTAAGGTTCGCCTTCGATGAAAAATACCCATATGAAAGAAACACAGCAGAACTGCACCAATTAGGGAAACTGGAAGCAATAAACACAACATTATATGACAGAGGTCAAAATACAAAACACAGACTTATAAATATATTACAAGACTCATTATACATGGAAATTATTGCAAACAATAACAACAGGGAACATGGTTGGTTCAGGAAACCAATCATTCAGCTAAATAAAATAAAACCACACCCAATATACACAGATTGATAAGAAGGAATTATTAGCTAAATTTTCTACTTTATTTATTTACTTTATTATGTAAAGTGACTTTTGGTATGTCACTTTTAGGGTGAGCAGAAACAGATAACTCTGCTTTGATAGTGGTTTATTAACTTGGGTAAAAAGGTAACACAGGTAAGGTGACTCGTGGACTGGTGAGTTGCTCCTGCCGTGGATTTGGATGTCTTGTGACTTGACGGCTTGTGAGTTGCTGGTACGGAGGTCTGTGTTCAAGTGTCTTGTCTCTACAAGAGACATCCTTTATAAAGAGCCAAGATACTCAAGACCTCCCAAGACACTGACACCTGATGATCTGACGACCTGACCACCTGAATGATCTGACACCTGACCTATCCTGATAAGGAATCNTATAAATGAAGGAATATTAGCTAAATTTTACTTTATTTATTTACTTATTTATATATAATATTTTTTTCTACTTTTGTGTCTTTTTTTTTTTTTTTTTAGATGTGATCTGTCTTTTGACAGTCTGGATGTTAAGAAATAAATTTAAAGGGAGCATAATATGATAATAATAAATAGATATCAATGATAAAGATGAAATACAAAAAAGAGAGCGACTAACAATAAAATAAATTTTTATAAAAAATATAGCAAGGCGGTTAGCCCGCCATCTATCCAATCTTCGACTTTCCTTCATACTTTCCTTCACTTATCTTCTTCCTCTTTAATTCTTCTTTCACCCAACCTGTCTATCCCCCCCACTCCACTCCACTCCACGCAGATCATAAATCAGGAAAAGCAGCAAAAACTCCTAGAATACTCGCCAACAACGGAATATATGCGTCCAATCTGCTAGAAGCCAGAGATGGATTCGTAATTATCACCAGCCTGGACGAGGAAACGGACAAGGTCTTTCCAAAAAGAAGTTCCGCACAGCTGCTCAGCCATAACTTCACTGCAGTCCTCCCACCAAACCTGAGGGCAAAAAGAACCATCCTCCTGAAAAACATCCCTACACGTGTAACAGACAACACCACCGAGGAAATCCAACATGAAATATACTCTCATAATGCCTGGACAAGTGAAGACATTGACAACATCTTCAAATTCCCCAATAATCCAATTGTGAGAATCACATTTTAAATCAACATCATCAGCCCAAACTGCACTAAACAAGGGACCCTTGATGTTCAACATGAGAGTACCTCCACACCAGATTTCACAAGAGGAATACATCAACATAAACACGTGCATGAAATGCTATAAACACGATGACCATGTGACAAACAAATGCACAAAAACAAGACTACAAGATTTGTTCCGAATGTAGCCAAACTGGACATTTATGGTTCCATTACAACAGCACATCAAAGAAATGCCTAAACTGTGAGGGTGACTACCGCACGCTTGCTTAAAAATGCCCCGTCATAAAAGAATTAAACAAGAAAAAAAAAAAAATAAGGGGGCAGAAAAACAAACCATACAACGTAATTGACCAACCATCAGTCCCAACACCCAAATAAAAATCGCATCTGACATGTCTGCTAAAATATGACTTGCATAATACATGCACACTTTATAAACATTGCCAAGCCTGGATCATACCAGACTGAACTGAATAAAATGCTAACCCTAAACAATCTTCCTAATATCATTGCTCCTGATGATCCCCATCCCAACAAATCTTCAATCTTCCAAACAACAACACACAACAACAGCAAACAAATATTGAAACAACGCAAGCAGCAACACCAACAAACACAATCCAAACGGACTCTGAACCAAACATCGATTCAGAGGAAGAATCTGTCTACGATGACGAAACCACAGATGAGGAAGCAGAAACACAAGGAGAAGAACAAGACCAAGTCAGAAGCATAACGGAAAATGCAAGAGACTCCCGTAACACGTTACAAAAAGCATACCACACAAGAGCTTCCCAATCACATGACAATCACCACAAATTACAAAACCACAAGCCCAAAGAGGAGACAGAAGCACACATTACAAAGACACACGCAAGCAAGAAGCAGGCCCACCAAAAGACAATCACCAACAAATGACACAAGCTCAAAGAGAAGACAGAAACACTTAAAACGAAGAAACACGCAAACATGAAACAGGCATACGCAAAAAAAACACAAAGAACACTTACAATCATGGAAACGCTGAACATAGTACAGCATAACGTACACCACTGGACGACAAAAAAAATTGGGATTAATCAACGCCTACAGAAAAATAAACGCTGACATTGTACTCATAACAGTCACGGCATCACAAACGACGCCCCACTCAAGATACACGGTTACACAGTAGGGTGGAGTGAAATACTATTATGGATTTATAATTTACTTTGAGTGTGGAATAGCTGCCAATGGGCTTTAGAAACAATCATGTGAAATTATAATAAAATGAAGCATTGCTTGATCGACCACCAGCGATTTTAATATATGGCATATTTCATGTTTTAACGATCGCTTTGCCCATCATGAGTCATCCAAGATGCTGGTCTTTCATGCATGTTTATGCAAATAACTAACAGCTTAGTTTGCTGCAGACGGTTTTATTGCAATTTTATTGCAATTTCATAATAATTATTTTTTTTCTTTCAGAATGGGAACTATTACGAGGAAGAAGGCGGCCATGTATGATTTTTGGCGCGCCACGCGAGATACCCACAAATGTTCTTCCAACCTACGCTGATGTTATGAAGGCTTACATCCATACAAGACAACAGCTGACAACGAAGAATAACAAATATCCACCGTTCGCCGAAGTATCAGAAAAAGTTTGCGTTCATGTTGAACTTGTTTGGGAGAAAGCGTCTCTTCCCACCGTGACGCACGGACGAGTGATTGAAACGCTCAGACCGTACAACGAGAAATACAAGATCTGAAACCATACAAGGCTCGGAAGGACAAACGGCAGCTACAAGCAACAACTTGAACAGTTCAGAGAAGACGCAGATAAACTCTTCGACATTAGCAAATGCAAATGTGTAGATTTCGTCGTGAGTTGTAAGTGCGAAAGAGCGGACAAAGTACCACTCAAAGAAAGAAAGTTTCTAGAGGACCAGAGAGGAGCAGAAGATGATTATAGGAGGCATCGATTTGATGCAAACAACAAAGCTACATAATAAAATATCCAGGAAAGAGAGTGAATCGATAAGAGACAGCATTCACCAAGAACAATGGAAGCAGCAATTCAATTATGGAAGCTACAAGGAGGAAGACCAGGACGACGACACCGACAACAGCGACGAAGAACACACCCGATCTAAGTCACACTGTAAACCTGATCTATCGACACCGGAGAGTAAACGACAAAGAATGACGATGACTGTACGATTACCATCTTTGGCTAAAGCGTGTGATTGAACGGGCGTCTCAGATCGAGCAGCCGCCGTTATTGCCTCAGCTGTGCTACAAGACATGGGAATTGTGTCTCCAAAAGGACACCTCCAACAGTCATTGATCGCAGTAAAATTCGCCGAGAAAGAAGTAGAACTCGTCAAGAACTGACAAAAACTAGACAGCAGTATGACAGACTTGCCTGGATTGTACTTCGACAGTCGAAAGGATAGAACGATGGAAAATGTACGAGACGCCGCAGGACATGGCCACCGGGACAGAGATACAGAAGAGCACGTCAGCATTATTTGTGAACCAGGTTCATCGTACTTTGGCCACGTGACGCCGTCAAGTGGATCAAGCAAGTCGATTTCAAAGAAATATTTGAATGCTTGGCTGCGCGAAGTGTGGATCTCAAACAATGTGAAAGTCGTCGGATGCGACGGGACCGCTGTCAACACTGGAACATAATCGCGGAGTTATTCGGCAGCTGAGGAATTTCTACAAAAACCGCTGCAATGGCTCGTGTGCTTATTACATGCTAACGAGCTCCCCCTGCGACATCTTTTTTCAGCATTTAGATGGAGAAAACTACAAGGACCTAAGTGCTTCTCAGGACATAGGGAAAATCTCTCACAACATGCACGGAACTCCATATAACATCGTATGAACCTATACGCTATTACAGCCACTGCCGCATGTTGACGTGAAGGACCTGAGCACTGACCAGCAGTACCTGTGCAGATGTGTAAAGCTGTCAGTAAAAGGACACTGCCCTGTGATCTAGCATTGCGAAAACCGGGCCCAAATTGAACCACTCGCGAGGGTTTGACAACTGCCAACAGAATCCTCCGGCTCTATGTTGGCCTCGATGCACCATCCAACAAATTAAAACTCTCGTCACATTCATCATCCGGGTCTACGCCCCAACAGGGTTCGCCATCAAGACGCACATCATGCAAAGATGGAGCAAAAAAACTGCACGGGATGATGGTGAGAACACGGGATCTCAGCTCCTCTCTAAAGAAAGTCGGTCGACCCGGTGATTCGGCGAAACGGCTTCTGCGGACACCCCGAGAACGTGCTATTAGCCATGATCACAGATGAGCGACCCCATATAAGGGAACTCGGACCAGAAGAATCATGAAGGCAAGATCACATGTGTCTGCCAAACAAATCCGCAGGTTTCAAGTGGCCACCGCTCAACCTCGACGCGACCGAATACCAGGACATTGTCGGGTTGGCAGACTTTGACCGTGACGGAGCCTCCTGTTACGATGGATATGTCGGACAACGAATTGAAGGACAGATCTCTGCTCAAATGTCACCACGTGTCCCCTTTCCTCGTTTCACACACAGGCGGTGGAAAGATACGTGAAGCTAGTTACCGAAGCTTCACCCCTGTGTGTGGCGAGACGTCCCGCCATGGATTTTTCGGGGCTCGCATCGCTTTCTCGGCAGCTTATGCGAAACTTGAGTCTAAACGTGACTATAAATTCTGAATTAACCATGCATGCATACTCAGATTGTATCGTTAGCATAATAGTGAGCCAAATTAAAAAAAAATATACAGTCCGATGTTTACTCGTATGTAGGTATTTTTGTGTAAAATCGTATATTATTGAAAATTATAAGGTCTGATGGTCGATTAAAAAATTGTCTGATATTAATAAACTTTTTTTCATATTGTTATATTAGCCCCTTGGCACTTTTAAGACCTCAAGAAGTTAAATTAAAATAAAATATTTTGGGGCCATTTTCACTCCACCCAATTACACAGTACACAAGAAAAACTACTCAAACTCATTTTCAGATGATACAGCAATAGCCGTAAAACACAAAAATAACACACAAATTTTAGATGACATCATTTAGACATGTTGGCAATAGAAATACAAACTAACACTGGAAAAATTATCATAGCAGCCCTATACCAACTTCCCAACAGACAATACATCCCAATCCCAGACTTCATCAAAAATTTAGAAGAAATCAACCGGTATATATGCAACAGACCTAAATGCCAACCCATCCACCTTAGGGTTACAGACACACAAACACAAAGGTAGACAAATACACCACCTCACATAACAGAACACTACAACACATAGGCCCATACTTCCCAACATACCATCCCACACAATACGGCAACAAACACCTGACAAAATTTTTAAATCAAACTACAAAACATACCACAACTTTCCACTTACACAAGGATCTTTAACAACCAGTGACATTTTCCAATTATAATGAAAATAAGTACCAAACCCATCCAAACAGCAAGCACTCCACGTCCCAGCTTCAAACAAGCAGACTGGGACGGGTTTCAAGAAGAAATAACAACAAAATTAATGTTAATGAACAACATGATAATAATAACCTAGAAGAAATAGACGAAAGAATTCAGAAATGGTACGACACAATCTTCCAAGCAGCACAAAACCACATACCCACAAAACACAACCGTATCTTCCCAACACCTTTTTACAACAAAAAAACACAGAACATAATCATACAGTACAACGCTATAAGACAGCACTCAATCACATACGGGTGGGACATTTTACCTATACAGACGATATAAAAAACTTCAATACACATTACAAGATGCCCTTACAGAAGGGCAGTAACACATACTGGAACAGCGTAATGACAGAAACTGCTGCAACCTACCAAGACTCCTCCACTTTCTGGAGAAAAAAAAAATCTCACAGGAAAACAACAATCCGGAACCACACTACTTACTCAACAATAACAACGAAAAAATTTACACATCACGAGACAAGGAACACTTCACAGACAAGTATGGAGGAAGTTTTTACAGTAGACAATATTTAAAAAACGATGAAGACCCAACGACAACACAGAAGACACAGTAAGACAAATTTTTTGGGTAACAATATACATAGAATCACACCATATCCTACATCTGACCACACTCGACTACACGACAACCACTCCCCAACAAGAGAAATAACAACTGCAGAAATTAAAGGTATCATTAAATCTTTGAAAAAGACATGTCCTGGTCAAAATGGCTAAACCAAAACGCTACTCAAACACTTAAGATAATGCGATAATCAAACCATGTCCATGTATAATTCAACACTATCCGCAGGATATTTCCCCGACATTTGGAAACAATCAACGACAGATTAATCCCAAAAAAAGGCAAGAATTCACATCGTGCATTAAATTACAGGCCCATCTCATTATTAGAAGTACCGGAAAATTTTTTGAACGCATTTTTATAAACAAAGACACAAAAAACACCTCAATGACAAAAACTTATTTAATTAAAATTTTAAAAAAANGACAGTCTACCATGCACGGAACCTATATCGTGCTCATTACGCCACTGCGCATGTGACGTAGGACCTGAGCATGACCAGCAGTACCTGTGGCAGATGTGTCAGCTGTCAGTGAAGGACACTGTCCTGGATCTAGCATTGCGAAAACCGGGACCATTGAACCACTCGCGATGGTTGACAACTGCCAACAGAATCCTCCGGCTCTATGTTGGCCTCGATGCACCATCCAAACAACATTAAAACTCTCGTCACATTCATCATCCGGTCTACGCCCCAACATGGTTCGCCATCAAGACGCAGCCATCATGCAAAGATGGAGCCAAACAACTGCACGGGATGATGGTGAGAACACGGTATCTCAGCTCCTCTCTAAAAGAAAGTCGTCGACCCGGTGATTCGGCGAAACGGCTTCTGCGGACACCCCGAGAACGTGCTATTAGCCATGATCACAGATGAGCGACCACATATAAGGGAACTCGGACTCAGAAGAATCATGAAGGCAAGATCACATGTGTCTGCAAACAAAATCCGCAGGTTTCAAGTGCCACCGCTCAACCTCGACGCGACCGAATACCAGGACATTGTCGATTGGCAGACTTTGACCGTGACGGAGCCTCCTGTTTACGATGGATATGTCGGACAAACGAATTTGAAGGACATGATCTCTGCTCAAATGTCACCAACGTGTCCTCTTTCCTCGTTTCACACACAGGCGGTGGAAAGATACGTGAAGCTAGTTACCGAAGCTTCAGCCGCTGTGTGTGGCGAGACGTCCCGCCATGGATTTATTCGGGCTCGCATCGCTTCTCGGCAGCTTATGCCGAAACTTGAGTCTAAACGTGACTATAAATCTGATTAACCATGCATGCATATCTCAGATTGTATCGTTAGCATAATAGTGAGCCAAATTAACAAAAAATATACAGTCCGATGTTTATCGTATTGTAGGTATTTTTGTGTAAAATCGTATATTATTGTAAAATTATAAGGTCTGATGGTCGATTAAAAAATTGTCTGATATAATAAACTTTTTTTCATATTGTTATATTAGTCCATTGGCAACTTTTAAGACCTCAAGTAAGTTAAAATTAAAATATAAATATTTTGGGGCCATTTTCACTCCACCCAATTACACAGTACACAAGAAAAACTACTCAAACTCACTTTCAGATGATACAGCAATAGCCGTTAAAACACAAAATAACACACAAAATTTAGATGACATCATTTCAGACATGTTGGCAATAGAAATACAAACTAACACTGGAAAAATTATCATAGCAGCCCTATACCAACTTCCCAACAGACAATACATCCAATCCCAGACTTCATCAAAATATTTAGAAGAAATCAACGGTATATATGCTAACAGACCTAAATGCCAACCATCCTACCTTAGGTTACAACCACACAAACACAAAAGGTAGACAAATACACCACCTCATCAGTAACAGAACACTACAACCATAGGCCATACTTCCCAACATACCATGCACACAAACGGCAACACACCTGAACATAATTTTATCAAACTACAAAACATACCACAACATCCACATTACACAAGGATCTTTAACAACCAGTGACCATTTTCCAATTATAATGAAATAAGTACCAAACCCATCCAAACAGCAAGCACTCCACGTCTCAGCTTCAAACAAGCAGACTGGGACGGGTTTCAGAAGAAAAACAAACAAAATTAATGTTAATGAACAACATGATAATAATAACCTAGAAGAAATAGACGAAGGAATTCAGAAATGGTACGACACAATCTTCCAAGCAGCACAAAACCACATACCCACAACACACAACCGTACTCTTCCAACACCTTTTTACAACCAAAACACACAGAACATAATCATACAGTACAACGCTATAAGACAGCACTCAATCACATACGGGTGGGACATATACCTATACAGACGATATAACAAACTTCAATACACATTACAAGATGCCCTTACAGAAGACAGTAACACATAACTGGAACAGCGTATGACAGAAACTGCTGCAATCTACCAAGACTCCTCCACTTTCTGGAGAAAAAAAAAAATCTCACAGGAAACAACAATCCGGAACCACACTACTTACTCAACAATAACAACGAAAAAATTTACACATCACGAGACAAGGAGACACTTCACAGACAAGTATGGGAGGAAGTTTTCACAGTAGACAATATAAAAGACGATGAAGACCCTAACGACAACACAGAAGACCACAGTAAGACAATTTTTGTGATAAAATACATAGAATCACACATATCCTACATCTGACCACACTCGACTACACGACAACCACTACACAACAAGAGAAATAACAACTGCAGAAATTAAAGGTATCATTAAATCTTTGAAAAAGACATGTCCTGGTCAAAGTGGCATAAACAAAACGCTACTCAAACACTTACCAGATAATGCGATAATCAAACCATGTCACATGTATAATTCAACACTATCCGCAGGATATTTCCCCGACATTTGGAAACAATCAACGATCAGATTAATCCCAAACAAGGCAAGAATTCACATCGTGCATTAAATTACAGGCCATCTCATTATTAGAAGTACCTGGAAAATTTTTCGAACGCATTATTATAAACAAAAGACTACAACAACACCTCAATGACAATAACTTATATAATTAATATGCACCAATACGGTTTTCGCCAAGGCAGAGGAACTACCGAAGCCATTGCACTTATAACAGAACAGATAGCTCAAAACAAAGCAGACACTGGACAATGTCACTTAGTACTACGAAATATCACAAAAGCATTTGACAAAGTTTGGCACCTTGGCCTAAAATACAAAATACTCCAATTACAACTCCCAACAATACTAGAAAAACTACTCTGTGATATTTTAAATGACCGAGAGGCATAAATTAAAATAGGCACCTACTTAGGTGGCCGTATAAACTACGCTGCGGCGCGTGCCCCAGGGTAGTTATATATCTCCGACGCTATTCATCACATACACCAGAGACATACCAGACACAATACAGGGCACAAACATATCATACGCAGACGACATCACTCAAATAATACACTACCCGGGTAAATCAAAGGAAATGCTCAACCGAATAACGGCGAGAGAAGTCAGCCGCATAAACAAATACGAACGACAATGGAAAATAGAAAACAAATACAACAAAATTCACAGTTATAAGACTGGAGCAAAGGCCGAAGAAGAAGTACTCATCGAGGAAGAAAATGCTGACACCCAAATGAAAGGCAAAACACTCGGTCTCACAATTAACAACAGAGGTATATACAACACATTAAAGACAGACAACACAAGGCCTTTGGAGCTCTAACACGACTATTCCGATTTAGAAGTATACCAATCAAAATTAAAACACATCTAGTCAAAGCACTGGTCCTACCAATCTTGGACTACCCATCTATCCCAACATTGATATTATCAACAATATTTGTTAATATTATATATTAACATTATATCAACAACTCAATGAGCAAAACACAAATTAGCAAAACTACAAATAACACAAAACAAAGCCCTCAGATTGCTACAGAACAGAGATACCCATACACACTCAACACACAGAAATACCTAAATTAACAAAAACAGAACCGATTAACATAAGACTCTACAAAAGAGTCGAAAACATATGGAAGAAACTTGAAGATGAAGAGAATCCTTACTAATAACACTTAAAACAAAGACAAGAAAATATCAGAAAATACAATATGAACTTCCCTAGTACACTAATAACAATGGAAACTATACCAGAACCACAATATCATTAAAAAACTGAAACATGATTAGCTAGATATACACATAAAATACGTGCAAACACCTATTAAAAACCACAATGCATAAAAACTTCAAACATATATCACAAGACACAACAAGGTGGACTGCCCACCAACTATCTACTTCTACTGTCTTTCATATGTTCCACCTGCTTCCCTTCCACTCTCTCGCTCCCCTCTAACTTTCCTTAAAATAAAAAAAAAAAAAAAAAAAGGCAGATCAGAATCCAGCCAGCCTGAAGATGGAACGAGTTACTTCTGAAACGTTGCAATCAACAGGAGAACTTCTGAACCATTTAACAGAAAAATAAAAAACTTGTACGAGTAATAGAAACCGTACATAAACAACTTAATAAAAGAGAATGCTCGCTGCTTTCAAAATCTTTTGCTTAAGAGAATAATATATATATATCTATATATATATATATATAGATATATATATATATATATGTATATATATATATATATATATATATATAGGTATATATATATATCATATATATATATATATATATAATATATATATATATATTTTATATATATATATATATATATTATATATATATATATAGATATATATATAATAAGTATATATAGTAATATTATATGAGACATTATCTATATAATAGTATGACTAGTATACGTTTATATAATAATATAGTAATATATATATATATATATATATATATATATTAATATATATATATAATATATATATATAAAGTATTATATGTATATATATATATATATATAATATATATATATTATTTTATTATTACATAGTATATATTATATATACATATTATATATATAATATATATAATATATATATATAATTATAATATATATATATATATATATATATATATATATAATATTATTATAATTATATATATATATATATATATTATATATATAATTTTTTATTACATATAGTATATATTATATATACATATTATATATATAATTATATATATATATATATATATATATAATTATATCATATATATAATATATATATATATATAATATATAGCGAAAGTGTGTGTGTGTTGTATGTGTGTGTGTGTGTGTGTGTGTGTGTGTGTCTGTCTGTCTGTCTGTTCTGTCCAAGATAGGTGCTGTCCCCTGTGGCGGAATCCCATCATATGTCACAGTTTTGAATCAGGTTGACCAGGGGAAGGATTTAAGCCCACTTATAGCATGATACGATCTTTTTTTTTTTTTTTTTGCAGCCTATTAGCGAGAACTGTGAAGAAAAAAAAGTGGGTTGCGAGAATTGAGGAAACCTTGATGTAGGGGTGATGGGTAATAGGTGAGTGAATGGGTGGGGTGATGGTAATGGGTGTGGGGTGATGGGTGAGTGAATGGGTGGGGGTGATGGGTGATGGGTGAGGGAATAGGTGGGGGGTGATGGGTAATGGGTGAGTGAATGGGTGTGTGGTGATGGGTTAATGGGTGAGTGACATGGGTGGGGGGTGATGGGTAATGGGTGAGTGAATGGGTGGGGGGAATACATACATTTCAGGGAAGTTAGAAGGGCTATCTGGGAGTCTGTGTTTGGTGGGCCGAGGTGGTGGGTAATGGGTTTTATCTGGAAAGTCTGTGTTTGGTGGCCTACGGCCCACAACACAGGTGGTTGGGCCGAAGGCCCACCAATAGCCCTCCGCAGGAGCTAGCCAAAAAGTCCGCCCGGAGGCGGCTTTGTTTCAGGAAAGTTAGAAGGGGCTATGATGTGAATGGGTTAGCGTTTAATACATTGCATTTCTACATCAATGATTTCAGGAAAGTTAGAAGGGGCTATCTGGAGAGTCTGGTTTGGTGGGCCGAGGCCCACCAAACACAGTGGTGGGGCCGAAGACCCCACCAATAGCCCTCCGCAGGAGCTAGCCAAAAAGGCTGCCTGGACGGCGCTTTGCGGCTAGTATATATATATTAATATATATATATTATTGTTACGAGCGAGACAGTGAGTTGTCTAGTAGGAATGAGTAACGAGACTGAAACGCCCGAAACCATAACAAAAGGTGATGGAAGAAGTAGATAACCAATAACAATTTAATAATTCTATATCACCTTGTAGCAAGGAGTAAATGATCTTGCTTTGAAACCAAACAGGGAGGTTT
>JACEEZ010006463.1:0-15217 GCA_016584305.1 Chionoecetes opilio | reverse complement strand
CTCTCTCTCCTCCCCTCCTCTCTCTCCTCTCTTCCCTCGTCTCTCTCCCCTTCTCTTTTTCTCTCTCTTTTCTTCTCTCTCTCCCCTCTCCTTCTCTCCCCTCTCTCTTTTCTCTCTCTCTCCCCTCTCTCCTTCTTCCCCTTTCCCTCCTTTTTTCCCCTTTTTTCCCTCTCCTCCCCCCTTTTTTTCTGTCTATCAAATCTATCCATCTATCTATCTTGTATCTATTATTATCTTTTCCATCCCTCACTCCTTTTCCTACTACCAGTAATATGTTTCTTTCACCACCACCACCACACCCCCCCTTCAATTAAAAAACCATTTTCCCCCTCACGAAGAAACCAATAGGATGATACAAATTTTGCCCCGGGCTCCTATTTTTTATGGTGAACGAGTAGTTTTGCCCCCTCAAATTTGGAAAGGGGTTTTTTTTTTTTCTTTCTCTCTTCTCTCTCTCTCTCTCTTCTTCTCCTCTTTTCTCTCTCCCCTTCTCTCTCTCTTCTCCCCCTCTCTCTCTCCTCTCTCTCTCTCTCCCTCTCCCTCTCTCCCCTTCTCTCTTCTCTCTCCCCCTCTCTCTTCTCTTCTTTTCCTCTCTTCTCTCCTCTCTTTTTTCCCTCTCTCTCCCCCCTCTCTCTCTCTCTTTTCCCCCTTCTCTCTCTCTCTCCTCCTTCCTCTCTCTCTCCTCCCCTCTCTCTCTCTCTCTCCCCTCTCTCTTTTTCTCTCTTCCCCTTCTCCTTTTCTCTCCAGTAACCCCGATAGCCCCATTCGAGCCGCGCACTCATTAAAGATTTTATTATTTTTTTTTATGCCATTTTTTTTAACCCCCTTTTTCCCTTTCACTTTTTCCTTTAGTTTTTTGTTATCTTTTTTTTTTTTTTTATGTCATTCGTAGGGTCTTGATGTGGTGTGGGTGGGGGTTATGTGTGGGTGTGTGTGTGTGTGTGTGTGTGTGTGTTGTGTGTGTGGGGTGGGTGTGGGGTTTGTGTGGTGTTGTTTTGTGTGGGGTTGTGTGGTGTGGTTTTTGTGGGTGTGTGTGGTGTGTTGTGTTGTGTGTGTGGAGTTTTTTTAAAGTTTAAATTTTTAAAAGGGTTTAAAAGGGTTTATTAGCTCAAACAGACCCCGAACGGGGATTAAGTTTCAAAGATAATAAAAAAAGTATTGCCCCTGGAAAAGAAATAAACAAAAAAAAAAAAAATTAACTAATTTAAATGCGAAAGAACATAATTTTAAAAACTAATAGATAGAAAAAAAAGAAAGAAAAAAACAAAATTTCTAAAACAAGGAAAGCTCTACTTAAAATGTCTTGTAGTTTCACAAAAAACCCTTTGCTAATTTTTAAAAGAGTATAAAATTTTTACTGGCAAAATTTCGTCATTTTTATATGTTTTAGGAATAATGTAGTTATATTATAGTGTTTGGGGTTGTTGTGTGTGTGTGTGTGATTTTTTTGGGGTTTGTGTGGTTTTGTGGTGTGTTGTGTGGGGGGTTTGTGGTGGGGGGTGGGGCTGCGTGGTAAGGCGCAGTCGCAAGAGGGTTTAAATTTTTCCTCCCACAACTACAAAGAAAAAGAAAGGGAAAGGAGGAGAATACTCTCATCCCCCGACTTGGGGGGCTAGTTAAAGGGATCCTCAGGGTGGAGAGAAAGAGAGAGGAGAGATAGATAGATAGAAGAGAGAGAGAGGAGAAAGAGAGAGAGAAGAGAGAGAGAGAAGAGGGGGGGAGGAGGGGAAAGAAGAGAGAGAGGAGAGAGGAGAGAGAGGAGAGAGAGAGAGAGAGAGAGAGAGAGAGAGAGAGAGAGAGGAGAGACAGAGAATAGAGAGAGGAAAAGATTAAAGGGGGAAGAAAAAGGGAGAAGAAAGAGAGGGAGGAGGAAGGAGAAAATAGGGGTTTTGGAAAAGAACGGCTATTCAATAGGGCTTGAAAATGGGGGGAAGGGGAAGGATGTGGGTTCGTATAGGAGGAAGGAAGGAAAAAAAGAAAAGGGAAAGGAAGGGATGGGGGATAGCGGGAAAGGGAAAGGGAAGGAAAAGAAGAAGAAAGGAAGGATGGAAGGGGGATCCCCGACACAAGGGGTTCCCTTGACTCGTTCCTTTTTGGTAACATTTCTCTCCTCGGTTCTTCGTTTTTCTCTCCTCACGAACATTTTTTGAGCTGCCTTTCATAAGTTTGCTGTTAATTTTTGCTCCTCTTTTTTCCCTTCTTCTCTTCTTTCTTTCTCGTCCCTCCTTCTCATTTTTTCACCCTTCCCCTTTTTTTTAGTTCCATACCTTTTTTTTCTACCGTTCCTCTCTTTCTATCTTTTCCCACATTAATCAAAAACCTCTATTTTTTTTTCCCAGCCCAAACCCCAACTTAAGAATTTTCCCCCGTTCCTTGGTATCCCTTTTTCATTATCTCAATTTCCCATTCATGCCCACTCGTCTTTTTGGTGCTTAAACCCACGTTCACTGTTCCCAAACCTTTTTTTGGTGGGGTTCTAGAATTGGCTTCGAATATTATACTTTTCTTCTTATTCACCTTTTTCTGCTCAGGTATTTTCCATTTCCCTCCTCTTTATCGCCGCCTTTTTCCTCTTCCCCCTTTCCTACTCTCACCCGCCGCCCCTCTCACCCCCCTTTGCTATCGGTAAAAATCAGCTTTTGTTTTCCTTCCCTCCTAAACCGGGGAAACTCAACACAACTCCCATCACCCCCCCACACCCCTTCCCCTTTCTTTTACCCCAAACCCCCCCCCTTTCATAAACCCACCCTCATCCCTTGCCTCACTCCCTTCCTTTATTCTTCCCTCCCTCCTCCATTTTCCCTTTTCCTTTTTCCCCTTTTCATCTCCCTTTTTTTCCCCTTTCTTTTTCCTTTTACCCCATTCCGTTCACTTCCCCCACTTTCCACCTCCTCCCCCTTTTCTTTTTTTCCTCTTCCGAAACGAATTGGGGGGGCGAATGTTTGGGTTTTTTTTTGGCTTTTTTCCAGGAAACAAAAAAACGAGAAGTCTTTATTATTTTTTAGCTGTGTTTAATTTTTTTGGTTTTTTTTTTTCTTTGGGCCCGGAAATACAATATTAGCTTTCCTTTGGGCAGAGATGTACACAACCCCCAACACACACACCCACACGCACAAGCACAAGCAAAACCAACACACCACACACACACACAAACAACAAAACACACACACACAACACACAACAAACCCCCAAACACAACACACACACCACACACACCCAAAACACACACACAACACCTATTATCTTCCTTTTATTAGATGACCCCTTATTTTTTCTAGTTTTCTCCAACCTTTCCTTTTCCTTTTTCCCGCTTTTTCCCTTCCTTGCCCCATCCTACACCCCAATGCGTGTCGACAAAGGACCTCATATCCCCCCCGCATCGCCACGCCCGGGAAAATATCATCCCTTTGCAACAGGTGTTGGGAGACCCGACTATTTCAACAAAAAATAGGACTGCCTACTTTTTTATTTATTTCCACGGGCCCCCTCTTACCCCCCTCTTTTTCTTCCTAATACACAGGATTCCACCTCTCATGTATTTAAAAGAGGTGTGTACGAGGTAAATTTTGAGTATGTGTACCGAGTGAAATTGAGTGTTTTACTGATTGTATAGTTGAGGGGTTGTATTTTGGGTAGGACAAGAAAAGGGTTGTAACATTATATGGTTGGGTTTTTTTTTGAGTTGAAAATGTAATATATTTTTTTTTGAATGTGAATTGTATTTTCAAAAAAAATGGAATCAAATTAAAATTTGTACTATTTGGCATATGAGAAGAGTAAGAGATTATAGACAAAGGGTTTTTAAAAAAAGCTCAATTGCCTATCTATTTACTTAATAAAAACCCCCCTAATACATCCCCTCCCTTTTTAAAGCCCCTACTTCACCCCAAAATTAAAAGGACAGCTCTAGTTTAGTGTCTAAAAATTTTTGGGGTTTATTTTTTTAACGTATTTCTTTCTACATCAAAATCGTGCCTTTTTTTGCGGTATTTTTACTAAAAAAAAAAAAAAAAAAAAAAATGGTGAAATTGCAAACCAAAGGAATGTAAAGAGCTGTTTGTTATTTTATTTATTATTATTTTTTATTATATTACATTATTTCATATTAACGTTAATTGTGATAATGGGTCCTTCTCCCCCTTTAATACCAAAACCCCCATTTTTTCCCTGAAATTATCTTTTATTTTTCTTCTATTCAAAAATTTTATAGGGTACGCTATTTATATAGTGTGTTTACTCTGAAAAAATAATATTCCCCGCTTTTAATAAATTTTTTATCTAATGTCGTATCATATGGTTTTGAGGATATAATTTGAAGAGAGAGAGAGAAGAAAAGGAGAGAAGAGAGAGAGAGAGGGAGAGGGGGAGGAGAGAGGGGGAAGAGAGAGAGGAGAGAGAGAAGAAGAGAGAGGAGGGGAGAGAGAGAGAGGAGAGAGAGAGAGAGAGGAAAGGAGAGAAGAAAAAAAAAATAGAGAGAGAGAGAAGAGAAAGGAGAGAGAGAGAAGAGAGAGAGAGAGAGAGAGAGAGAGAGAGGGAGGAGAGAGAGGAGAAAAAGAGAAAAGGGGAAGAAAAGAGAAAAGGGAGAGAGGGGAGAGAGAGAGAGAGAGAGAGAGAGAGAGGGAGAGAGAGAGAAAAAGAGAGAAAGAAAAAGAAAGAAGATTTTAGTTTTTGGTTATAATTTAGGGTTAAATTCCCTTAAAGATAGTACACACGACATTTGCCCCCTTTGGGGGTTTTTATTATATGTAGTTTAAAAAAAAAAAAAAAAAAAAGCGGAGAGAGAGAAAAGGGAAGAGAGGGGGGAAAAAGATGAGAGAGAGAAGAGAGAGGAGAAGAAGAAAAAGAGAGAGGAGAGAAGAGAGGAGAAAGAAGAGAGAAAACCTTCCCCGCCTTCCCCTTGGGCGGGGGGGGGACCAACTGCCCCAAATAGGGTTTAAAGGGCTGACCCGCGAGCCCACCGGGGTTCGGTTTGGGTGTCGTCTGCCTGGGGGATAAATAAAAGGCCGGGGTGGCCCTAAAGCGCCGCCTCACACAGAGGAACAAATCCCTGCATCGCGCCCCGTAAGGCCATGCCCAAGCAGCTTCATGGGCAGGAAAGTGGGAAAATGACGTCAGGGGGAAAATTTACCCCAAATCAAGTGCCCCCAAAGAAGGGTGGCCTTGGGGTAAAGGAAAGACAAGGCCCCGAAAATCAGAGAGGACCCCGTCCATCATCCTCCAGCGAGTTTTGGGGTGTAAAAAACCAGGAGAAGACAGCCCCCGGGACCCCTTCGCAGGAAGATGACGACACAGGCCTGAGAGGCAGCCCCCTCCCCCTCACCCGAGGGTTTCCAGGGGCCGGACAGCCCGGGGTTCAGGGAAACCACCGTGTCCCGCCTTTTTGCGCCCGCCCAACCCCAAAAAAAGGCCCCGGCCCGATGGTGGAGTCCTTCCCTGCTCAAGCACTTTGCAGACAGTAACAAGGCCCCTACGCACATCTTTCAGCAGTGCCTCCAAACGGGCCCCGGCCCAAAGCCTGTGGAAGGAGGCTCGGTCACGCCGTACAAAAGAAAAGAGAGGATGATCCAAAAATATGCCAATCCGCTCCTGTCAGTTGTCCGAAGATTCTGGGAAAGGATTATTGCAGTGCAATTAACCCGCCACCTAGAGGGGCACCACCCGATGTCCCTAACAGTACGGGTTTTGGAAGGACGCCCGCCTCGGACCCACTTCTCCGCTCCCAAATATGGGAGGCTCCCTGGATGGCCCCCCCATCGCTGGTGATTTCCCTGGACATTGCCCGGGGCTTTGGTGTGTGGGACAGGGGCCTCTTTGGCAAAGCTCGAACGCTGGCATCACGGGACACCCCGGGGGCTGTTTTTCGAAACCTCCAGCGGAGTCTGGGGGGTGGGGAAGGGAGCACGCAGCCATAACCCCGGGGTGGGTTCCTTCCACAAGGTGCCGGGCCCACCCGTGGAACATTTCTTCAATGACCTCCCAAATTGGCTGTGGCATTGCCTATGCTGCGAGCACCCGGGCCCCCTCCCCACCAGAGAGGGGGATGGAGTGATAGAGCCGCCTCCCTCAACTTGGCGACATCACGGCCTGGGAAAGAGGTGGAAATCCATTTGCTGCGGAGAAGACCCAGCCATGGTTATATCACGTTCGAGAGAGGACCCCGGCCTCTCGGGGGAAGTGAAGTATGGGGACGATACCCCCGCCATCAAGGACCCATCAAATCCTAGGGGTGGGGTTTACTCCAGGGTCAGCCTTGCCCCCCCCTGGAGACGGGCGCGTCGAGCCCCCCTGGGTGACTCCCGCACCCATAAAGGGACCCGCTCGACGCTGATGGCCTCAAAGCGGGGTGACAAGGCCCCCGTTACCCGCCCTGGGGATTCCTTCACCGGATGAGTATGCCCAGTGCCCCCTTCATTGCGGGAAAAATCAGAGAGTGCTGTCGCCTCATAACCCAAACCCCGACCAAATCCATGGAACGTCGTCAAAACCAACAGTGGCGGCAGCAGCAGCGACGACAAAACAACAAACTCGCTGAGCTCCAAAAAAACACCAGCAACACAACAAAAAAGACTACAGCAGGAGCAGTGGCGGAATGATCCCCCCTCCCAGCTTGACATTCTGGGGCACCGGGGGAGAGCGGTGCCCTCACAGTGCTGCACAAAAGGCCAGGGGCAACACTCTTTCCACCTTGCAGGACTTTAGGTCCCCGGGGGGAGGTCTGTTCGCGCTACGAGGGGCGGTCGTGTCAGGTGATCTTCCCTCGAAGCCCCCCAGGGGCCCCCAAACCCTGAGGGCCCGCGAGCCTATACTTGGGGCCCCGGCGAAATGTGGAACCCTTCACGGGGGAGGGGATGTCAGGCCAGAACCCCAGCAGGTGAAGGTGCGGCCCAGATGATGCCGCTTTATTCACGCGACGTAAGGCGTGTACAGTGTCGGTCTAGTGACACACAGGGAAAAGGGTGACCACAATGTGACCACATTGCACTTATAGACACAGTGACATACAGTGTACGTGTCAATAGTGCCCGAAAAAGTGCCGTGACGGATAGTGACCCTCACTACTGTGTACTTACATACTACTTAGTTATTATCTTACAGGCATAGTTCGGATAGATGTCCCGGACAGGGGACATCGTTAGCTTTGTCACTTAATGCCTTCATCAACTTCCTTACCAATTGAGCCCCATGTCAACCATGAGGTAATTTGTTTAGAAAAAAAAGAAAAAGAGCGAGGGGGAGAGATGGGGAGAGGAGGAGGGGAGAGAGAGAGAGAGAGAGGGGGAGAGAGAGAGAGAGAGGGGGAGAAAAGAGGGGAGAGAGAGAGAGAGGAGAAAAGAGAGAGAGAGAGAAGAGAAAGGGGAGAGAGAGAGAGAGAGAGAGAGAAAAGAAGAGAGAGAGAGAGGGGGAGAGAGAGAGAGGAGGGGAGAGAGAGGGGAGAGAGAAAAGAGAGAAGAAAAAAAGAAGAAGAAAAAATTAGGTCTACACTGCCATTACTCGGTCTAACAGCTAGCCAACACACTTAAATTGGAGTTGGTAGTTATCTGTGGGAAGCTAGCTGTCTGGCTGTCTCTATATACCTATATGTATGTCTGTCTATGTTTGTTTATGGCTGTCTGTCTGTCTTTGTTCCTTGTATATCTTACCTAGCTGGAAAAGGGTAAAAAAATAAAATAAATAGGGAAAAACTGGTTCACAAATAGGGGTGGTAAATTTATGGAATGGATTCAGTCGTCAGGTGGTCAGTGCGGAGTCAAGAGTGATCTTTAAAATGAGTCTGGATAAATTCATGGATGGGGAAGAGAGGTAGATTTTGGTAGTGTTAAGTAACAGGGATTACCTCGTATAATACTGCAGCCTCTTGTAGCTTCCTTATTTCCTTATGTTCTTATGTTACCTGTCTGTCTTCTATCTCAGTCGGGCTGATCTGCCCCCATGTCTCTCTCTGTTTATCTCTGTCTTTGTCTAACTTCATTCTGTTTGTCTCCACTGTTTCTGCCTAACTGTCTGTTGTTTGTCTCCTTCTGTCTCTGCCCAACTGTCTTGTCTGTTTTTTCTCCTTCTGTCTCTGCCTACCTTTCTGTCTTTCTACTGTATGTCTGTCCCTATCTGTCTCTATCTCTGTCTGTCTCTGTCTCTAAATCTCTCTATGTCTCTGTATGTCTCTCTGTCTTTGTCTACCCTACCTGTTCTGTTTCTCTCTTTTGATCTCTTCTACCTGGTCGCCTGTTATTTTATGTCTCTGCCTACCCGCCTGTCTTATTCTTTGTTTACCTGTCTCTCTCACAATTATCTCCCTCCCTACGTGCTTCCTGTGCCTGATGTAGACAATTATCTACCATTCCTCCCTTCCACCATTTTCTCCCTCCTCTATACATTCTGAAACGAGATACACAGTTTTTCCTTTTTCTCCCTCCTTTTCCTCCCTACCTCCCTCCTGAAGCCTTAATTAGACAGTTTCCCTGCTCCCTCCTTCTCTCTCCCTCCTTCCTTCCCTCCATTCCTCCCTCCCTCTCTCCCTCATGGGGCCTAAGTTAGAAAGTACCCTTCCTCCCTACCTCCCTCCCTGCCCCCCTTCCCCCCGCTCTCCCTCCCCCCATGCCTCCTTACTCGGGCAGGAACATTTCTCGCCCTCAGGCAAGAGAAATCCTGAGGGAGAAGAATCTTTTATCTATCTTATGTCAGAGTCAGGGTGAATCTCTCTCTCTCTCTCTCTCTCTCTCTCTCTCTCTCTCTCTCCTCTCTCTCTCTCTCTCTCTCTCTCTTTCTCTTTCTCTCTCTCTATCTTTTCTCTCTCTCTCTCTCTCTCTCTCTCTCTCTCTCTCTCTCTCTCTTCTTTTCTCTCTCCTCTCTCTCTCTCTCCCCTCTCTCTCTCTCTCTCTCTCTCTCTCTCAATCTCTCTCTCTCTCTCTCCAATCTCTCTCTCTCTCTTGCGTGGTGGCGCTTTGTATAGTCAATAACCTAGCAGTTGGTACTTGCAAAGTGTCTAGATAGGATCAAAGTATCTTATTTTTTCTTTTTTTTTTTTTTTTTTTTTTTTAAAAAACAAATTTTTAAAACCCAATAGGGAGTGATTTCTAAAGTCCGGTGGAACCCAAGGATACCCTTACAGTATTTTTTTATCATATCAAAAATAATACAAAAATAGGGAAAAAGTTTGCAATTTTACTAAAAAAAATAGTAATAAACGAAGATGAAAAAAATTATACTAACAACTGTACGCTAATAAAAATAAAAAAGAAAGTATAAAAATACATTGTAACTATATTTAAAGATATTATACTAAATAAAAACCAAATCTTATTATACAAATGTTTGTTTATTTTTTTTGCATGTTTTATGGTTGTTCCGCTTGCAGCGGGCATTTAAAACCCGATTTGAAGGCGTGCGGGGAAGGGTAGGGCAGGCGGTCGAGCCCCAGGTTTTCCCATAGCGCCCAATAGCGGGGTGGGAAAGGGGAGCGGAGGAAATGTTTCGCCTCGCAAAGGGGCACAGTCACCTAGGCGAGTTGGGGCCCACGCTTTAGAATAGGGGGGGCCTGGCCATGGTTTTCGGGCGCAGCTCTGCTAGTTGAGGAGTTCACCCGTGACCCTTGTACTAAATGACGCACATGCCTCCCACGTCACGCCCAGCTGGAGAGGTTGAATGATCTGTGCAGCAGCCTCAGGGCTTTCAGCCGGGCCAGCCGTGGGCTCTGGCTTGAACCGGCGGGAGGCCGATTATGACGGGGGGCTGGAGGACTATAAAGGGGGGCGAGTTTTCCATCAGGGAGCGGACTTGTGACTTTAAGTGTGCCGACCCCCTGGCGTCCAGGAGGGCGCGACGCGCGGATGCAGCATTTCCCCAGGCACATCCGGGCAAATTCTGACGTGGCGGGTGTATGTGAGGCCCAGAGTCGAACTCCCCCCATGAATTTGACTGACTCCTGGAGGTGTATTTTTCTGCCTTCCGGGAGAATGACGTGTTGTCCCAGTTGACTGCATTTTGCCTCGGGGGGGGGGGATGAGGAGGGTTTTGGGTCTTGGTCGGTGCAAAGGGTGGCTTGCCATCTCTTGCCCGGGGGGAAATGCTCTGCATGCCTGGTTGATGCGAAGACGTGTTGGGGGTCATCCTCTCACAGGTAAAATTAGAGTACAGTCTCTGGACGCCTTTTGCCTCAGGAATCACTGTAGGATGGCTTTGAAGTAAATGCCATAGTGTGGCCCGAGTAACTTCCTACAGGGACATTGTTTTGATAGCATTTTCAGGAGGGTGACCATTCACCACCACGCGAGAGTTCTCCTTTTAGGAAATCTTGCAGGAGGGTAACAGGTCACCGCAGATCCCCAGGTTTCAGTTTTGGTAGTACCCTCGACCGCCCCCTATCAAAACACAGAAAGTAAGGGGCGAAACGAAGGTGTTTTCCCCCCCTGATTAGGAGTGGTTCCGGGTGCGAGGCAGGAGAAAATGTTGCTGCGGATGTCCCCTTTGGGGAAGCCGAATTCCCGGAATGTAAAAGCGGTGAGCGTAAAAAAAAGTAGTGTTTTTGGGGCAATGAGGGACTCAAAAACTTCCCAACAACGGAAAGGAGGGAAATGGGGGGGTAGTTTTGGGGATCGCCTTGCTCTTTTTTTGGGGATAGCACAGATTTTCGCCATTTTCCCACCAGATGCCCATGCTGAGATAAAAGGCACTCCGGAGAGGTACAAAGGCACGCAATTTGAAAGGAAATCTTTTAAGCGGGGTGAGGGCTAATGCTATCGGGTCCCACCCCTTTCTGGGTCAATTGTTGAATTGTTGCAACACCTCCTCCGTGGTAATGGTGATTTTCCCTAGGGCGGCCTGATTAAACCGGAACGTGGGGTTTTCACGTTCTGGGTCAAAAACTGTCACTTGGGGGAGAAGTGGGCAGCCAAAAAATTAGCTTACCCCGATGACTTGTGACAACGGGCCCATCCTGCTGTACGGGGGGTTTGGTCGTCACGAGAAAAGAGTTTTTTGATATGCTCCACCAACCCTTTAGTCCCCACTGACGGCCTGTTAGTTTTTCGCTTGAGGTGATCCCCCATTGTTCATGCCTTTTTCTGGAATTTTTCATTTTTTTCACGGCCATTTTGTCTGTGTTTATGTCTTTGGGGGGAGCTTATACGCACCCGGGGCTTGCTTATTGTCTGTTTTTTTCCTGCTTTAAAACCAAACCAGGCGGTCCCCGGTTTAGATTGTATGTCTGGCAGGCACAAATCTTTTTTGGGTGGGACATCGGGATTTTTGCAAAAGTTTTCACTTTTTGGAAACGTCCCCCTTTAAGCACGTCGCCCAATAAATTGCAATTTTTGCCTTTTTGCATCAAGCCCCCCTTGCCCCATACCCCATTTGGGTGCGAGTCACTGCCTCACTCGGTCGATGCCCTTTGATCTTGGAAGACACCAGGGGTCGGAGGAACCCCACTGTGCTACGGGCGGAAAAGTCATATCCTGGGGGCAGTGCGGGGTAAATGGGGGTTTACGGGGTCAGGGGAAAACCGAGAGGGGGTGAGGAAGTCGACGTGTTTGGTGAGCCCAAAAACCCGTCAACAGCTTTTCAACTGTGGGACAAGGTACGGTTGAGTCCCCCTAAATGAGCGAGCTTAAGGAGTGCTGGAGGGCAGGGCACAAATTTGGGGGTCAGGTGTGAAGGGGTCACCCCCTTCCACTCTGGACGAACACCGCACAGCAATGGAGTCTTGAATGTGTGTCCATAATTTGAAGACTCTTTTCTGTGAGCAGGAACGAGGGGGAGAGTTTGTACGGGAGGTTTTTCAAAGGCACACAGGACCCCCTCAGGTCCCTTGGGCTCTGTCACGTCGGAAAAAATGGAGTACCCACCTATGCCCAAATTTTGGGCACGAGATTTGGGGAAAGGGTTCAGAAAGTGGCAAGATGTCAGGGCGTGTGGCAAAACATGCGGGCGTTGGGTCAACGCTTTTATCGGGAACCTCAAACTTTTACTGGAAGGGTAAGAATAAAAAGAGTTCCCTGCGGGGCGGGTACCTGGGGGGTGAGTAGGATTTTGGCTGCTTGTGAGGGGCGGGGAGGCTTGAGGTGGTGCCCACCTCCTACCTGGAGGTGTCAGAAGTAAGGGCGGAAAGCTAAGGTCGGGTTAAGGGAGTGTTGTAGTCAAGCGTTATTTTTTCCTTTCCGCAGTCAGCTGTTGACAAAAGTTTTCCTTTTTTAAACGAAGCGGTGCGGCATCCTGGATGGGTGACCCTGGCGCGGCGTATCGCACTTCAAATTCCTATAAAGTTTCCCTGTGTCCATTTTCTTTCAGGATGGTTACTTCGAATCGTGCCCGGGGGTTGGGAACAGACCCACCTTTCGTGCCGCCTTTCAGTTGTGGGCGTCGGAGGGGCTGGGGGCAAGGTGCCCTTTTCGGGCTGAAGTTTAAGTTTTCGCTTTATATTTGGGATCCCGTGATGCGAGTACGAGTATCTCGCCGCTCGGGGCTCGGGGAGGTGGGGCGCGAAAGCCCCGGCCTCAGGGGTTGTGGCTGGAGACACTGATAACCCCGGGGCTTGGACTCGCGGCAGGGGGGGTATGGATAGCGCGGAACTCGGGATCGTGATAGGTGAGGCGCGGTTTAACACGTCGCTCGGGATCGGATAGGGGGGGCCGGGGGGGGTGTGGCGCTCGGGGGCGCGGGGGGGGTGGCGTGTTCTCTTGATACCTCCACTAAATCTGTGTTGTATACAAAAGATTAAGGGGGGTGCTTATCAGACGTCCACCGGCCTGTGGGTTTGATTTGGCAGTGTGTTTTTTCCCCTGGCGGTCAAACCCCCTTAGCTTAGCGCTTGTGGGAAGGTTCTGGTGTCAGGTCTTCAAAGGGTGGACTTTGGTTTCTGCAATGTTGTCAATAAAACCAGGATGGGAACTACTGCTCCTCTGGGGCGATACGCTGGTTCGTATCAAAAAAGCCCAGGATGCCGTTTTTTTTTCGTGCTCTCCCCCTTAAAAACCCCCAAGATTTTTACTAAGCGCGGGCCTAATTTTCTGCAGGTTCATAATATTATCACGGAGTGAGAATTCGTTGAGGCAGTATCGGGAGGCTTGTTCACCTGTGGGGGGTTTTTAACTGCTTCCGGAAACACGCGGGCTGAGATCCCCAGCCTCGCGTAGAACACTGACTTGACACTTAATGTTGTGTTGGTGTCGAACAGCTGGTATGGGCGATGTTGGGGGGAATCACCTCCGGTATTTAGCGATGATTTTCGGTGGTTGTCTTGCCCCAGACTGCACACCCCCGACCAGGTGCGTATCCCGGGAGGCCGGGGGGCCGTGCGAGAGGCGGGGGGGACTTTTAACCATCAGCATAGTCCCAAAGGGGGGTTGTGGTGGAGGAGTACGGGTGGTGGTGAGGTGGTGGTGGTACCCGGGGCAGTTTGCCTACGGACAGTTTGCTAGGACAAGCCTACGGCAATTTGCCTACCCACAGTTTTCCTACTTAAGTTTTTCCTACCGGAATTTTTCCTACCCGGGCAAAATTTTCCTACGGGCCCCCTTTTTTACGGACACTTTGCTAATAACTAACCTAACCCAACCCTTTCCCAACAACCTAACTTTAACCCAAAACCAAGGTAAAAACAAAATTTTCCTGTGGAAACACGAGGCAAAGTGCCGTAGGCAAAAATGTCCGTGGCAAAAAGTCGGTGGTAAAAGTCCGTAGGGAAACGTCCGTAGGCAAACTGTCCGGTAGGGAAAAAGTCCCTAGCAAAAAGCGTAGCAAAAATGTCCGAGGCAAAGTCGGCCACGGGGGTGGTGTTTGGGGTGGTGACGTGTGTTCCTTGTCAGAAGGGAGCAGGGGGGGGAGGGGATGGAGTACTTTTCATGCAAACGGGGGGCTGGCTGGTGTTTTTCACCCCCGAGTTGGTTCTTCGAGATCCTCCAGGAAGCTGGGGGCAGTACAAAGGGGGGGAAAGGGAGGAAAAAAAGGGAAAAAAAAAACAGCGATGGCAGGAAATCAAAAGTCTCTCCTTTTCCTCTCTCTCTCTCTTTTCTTCTCTCTCTTTTCTCTCTCTCTCTCTCTCTCTCTCCTCTCCCCTCTCTCTCTCCTCTCCTCTCTCCCCTCTCTCTCTCTCTCTCTCTCTCTCTTTCCCCTCTCTCCTCTCTTCTCTCTTTTTCCCCTCTCTCTTTTTTTTTTTTCGGTTTTTTTAAAAATTTTTAAAAACTGAATGGGATACATGGGGCTACAAAAAGCAAAGAGGTTGTTGAAACAATGGGTGGGGGAAACTAAGAGTCCCCCCTCCCGGGGGCACTTCTGAAAGCTAGTTTTTAGGAAAACTAAAAAATTTAATGTTACAGATTGGGGTCATGTCCTTTCCGGCACTTTTCAGGCGCACAATTTACAAAGTACACGTGTCACGGGTTCAAGTGTTCACTATGTGGTGTGTCACTATTTCATATTTACACGACACTGTGTTACGCCTTACGGGCACTAAGGCGGGTGTGACGGCACCATCTGGGCCCCACCTTCACCTGCTGGGTATTCTGGGTACGACATCCCCCTCAACCGTGAAGGTGTTTTACAGGCGCCCTGGGGCCCCAAGTAAAGGCTCGCTGGCCCTCACGGTGTGGTTCCCGGGGGCCCCGAGGAGGAGTCACCTGACGTTCCGTCCCGGCGCGCTATGCCCCCCCACGGAAACCCAAGTCCCGGTGGGAAAAAGTGTTGCACCTGGGCCTTTTGCAGCACTGTGAGGGCACCGACTTCCTCCGGTGCCCCAGGCTGTCAAGCTGGAGCGGGGATCATCCCGCCACTGCTCCTGTGTAGCGTTGTTTTTTGTTGTTGTTTTTGGGTGTTTGGAGCTGCACTGATGTTTTTGTTGCTTCTCGGCTGCTGCTGCCACGTTTTCCGCGGGCGAGTTCCCTTTTATATTGGTGGTTTTTGGGGGTTGGGGGTATAGGCCTCAGCACGCCTCTGCACTTTGTCCCGCAGTGACAGGGGCATGGGGACACTATCAGGTGAGGGACTATCCCTGGCGGGGTCACTTTGGGGGCCCTGAGGGTGCCCTGGCCCGCACCATGAGGGTGCAGGTCATTTTTGGGACTGAAGCGATTGGTACGAGGTCAAATTTATTCAGTTCACTTGTCCCCACGCCATATGGGACAAAGGTTAATTTGGCCTAAACCGTCTAGGCCCAAAAACCCTTTTAGGACAAAAAAACCGTCAGGCCACGAGTCAATTCGGAAAACTGATATGGCCACGGTCAAAGGGG
>JACEEZ010006462.1:0-57012 GCA_016584305.1 Chionoecetes opilio | reverse complement strand
GTCCCTTAAGAACACTCTGCCCAGAAGCATGCTGTGCTGACAGTTGTGCTTGAAGGTAAGCCCACACTAGTTCTTATAGTATTGATGACTGTTTGCAGAGTTCCCCCATACCACTCCACTACACTTATCAACTACTTTTGATTCCTCAAATGAGGGACCCATATTTTAGCATGCAAGTACAGGGCTTTCTCGCTATTTAACAGAGATGGTTACTGAAAAAATTTTGCGGATTGCGATTGTCGATTGTGAATTGAACTTTCCATGAAAAAGAATTGGAAACATTCTAAGGCCAGTTCAACCTTACCCTATAAAGGACCAATTTAAAAATTTATTACCATAATTTAAATATATAACAATTACCCAAATAATTTGTTTCTGTTCATCAATTGTTTCACCTTTATGAGACAGTACCCATCATTTGGCAGATATGTTTAAAAACTGTCCCAAGGAAGGGTTATCTTTGTGACTACCATATATTGTAAACATTTGTACCCATTTTAGATATATATACTCATGAAGGGTCATGATTCCCTATCTCCTTGGGGTGTCTTGGCATGGCTTGTAATGGTACAGCCCTAGTCTTTAAAATTTATATTTAATGCTATTTATGAAAAGTGAAGTACATAAGTTAAGTAATTGGATATTTTCTCATGTACAGGGACCAACATCTATTTCTGCGGCGCAAGAAAAGGACGCCATCCTGGAAAAAAGAGGCTTTTGGTAGAAGACCAACAAAAAATGAAGCATGCTCTGGGGAGGCACACGAAAAATGGACATCTAGGCACTCGTGGCCCCCAAAGGGCAAACTCGCCAGTCACTATTATTGGTTGTCGATGACTGAGGATGTAAGGAAATGGGTAAGTTGATAAGTAAGCTAGGATTTACAGTGAGGGTTTACTAAGTATATATATATATATATATATATATATATATAATATAATATTATATACATAGTTGATTTTCTTGTTAGATTCATCATGATGTTTCAGGGGGACAGAGACACTCGGTTTTACTTTGGGGTGTTTATGCGCAACGTTTCGCCAAGGCACTTGGCATCATCAGGCTAAAAATAGTTAAAATTAATATATTGTAATGCTAAAAAAACGAACATCTAAAAAATTAATTCTAAGAAACAATAAAATATTCCTATATTTCTAAAATTACTAAAATAATAAATAAAATATAATTTGTACTTAACGGACCTTGGTGTGTATGCGTCTGAGTTGGTAGAGGACTGAATGAACACTAGTTTTGTGGGTGACATTTCAGCTTGTGTGGGGCGATCGAACCGAGAGTCGGGCAATCGAAACAGTGGTAGTCATTGAGTATATGTAGTTGTTGTGAAATGACTTGGTTATTAAGATCAGGGACAAGTGCTTGATGTGTATAGCTTCTAATAATTTAGTGTCCCCTAGGGTAGTGTGCCTTGGGATAGGATACTAAAGTCATTCATAGAAAAAGGGTGATCTAAATCATGTGAGTGTGAGCGGATTGCAGATTGCGAAGGTGAAGAAATGGGTCGACCAGTACGTGCAGAAACACTTTATGCTCAGAAAGCCTAAGGTTAGATTCCTTGTCGTCTCGCCGACGTATCTAGCGTTACAAACTAGAAAAATTTGAATTCATAAATTATGTTAGAAATAAGGGCTTTAGGTATAGAGTCTTTATATTTGAAATGAGTTCTTTGGGTAAGAGAATTAGTAAAAATAAATTTAAATTTTGAGTTAGGAAAAATGGTGACTTAAGTAGATAATTGAGTTTTTTCCGAATGGTGTAACTGAGATGGCCATAAAATGGGAGTTTAACATAGTGTGTGTCTAATATGGGTTCGGGTTCGTTCGACTCTGGGTTGAACTTTTTATCTAAGAACTTTGAGATGATTGTTTCAATTAATTTGAGGGGGTAGCCATTGTTTTGGAAAAAATTAGTAAGGAATTTGATCTCATTATCAAAGGAAAACAATTAGATGAGAAACTATAGCATCTGTGTAGTAGGGTCTTAATAGTATTGATTTTAAAAAGGTTAGGGATAAATGAAGCATATTGAGTTCCAAGCCAGTGAAAGAGTTTTTCTATAGACTGAGGTGGTAAGGTAATTATTTTTACGAGTAACTGGATATCTAAAAATGGTAGTGATGATTGTTTTTCAATTTCATATGTGAACTTAATATTTGGGTGCTGAGAATTAAGGTACTTCAGAAATAAGGGAATGTGCTCGGTATTTTTAAAAAGTAAAAAAGTGTCGTCTACATATCTTTTATAAAAAAAAAGGTTTAAAAAGTTTAGGACAGTTAGACAGCCACATGTCCTCATGGTGACATAAAAAAGCATTAGCAAATGAAATTGATGCTACCATTTTTCTTAATTACACAAAAAAACAATTCTCTGATTTATTAACGTTAGCTATAAAGACCCCTCCATTTATTTTTAACAAAAACTTTATGTCCAAACTGATGGTGTTTCCATGGGATCGTGCCTGGGTCCTTCTTTGCTAATGCTTTTTTGGTATGAAAATGAAATGTGTAGTTGCTTTTAGTTTGTATGTGTAGTGCTATTTGATATGTAGTACTTCCATTACTAATTCTAGAAACTTTGAAGCAAACATCTTTTCTCATCAATTTCCAACGACTGGACTCATTTTAATGGTTAATAAGTTTGATATTCTAACGCATTGTAACCAGAAAACATTAATTTATAAATACATTTTGAACTACCTATTTCTTTTTCTGATCAATTAATTACACCATGCATAAATTTGCTTGAACAAAATAAGTAACATCATCAGTGGGTAATTTTCACGATTGCTGATGTTATTTATTTAGTTAACGCTAATTTATGCTATTGCTAATTCTTTGATCAAAAACGAATATATCAATGGAAAGCTAATAAAATCCGCTTCTATTGATAGGCTCCATGTTAAAAGTTGTCTCGCAAATATTAAATGGCGAAGAGTGAAGTGAATATTAAACTTCATAGCATATTTCTTCAGTCTCATAATGACATTTTTTGGTGTGTATTTTACGGTTTTTTATTTGATATTATGTAACAACCATTTACGAAGATAACAGTATATATCATTTATACTGAAAAAACCATAGCAAGGGAAATGGGAGTGAGGTTCGAAATGTCAGAAAATCGCGGCATTGGCCTCTTCTACGGGAAATAGCCCAAACTGGAGTAGAAAGTACAGAAAGTACTATATAGTAGTCTTTGGTTCATCCATAATTAACCACACCTTAGAATCGTGTTTACAATTTTTCATCTACCCTCATTGGCATCGTCTACCTAACCTCTCTGACGTGGGTAGTGTGTGGGCCTCTCTTTTAAGACTACAATACATCCCCAACCGCTAATGAGTCATGAAGGTGAGTCACATACTTTTGTGGTGGTCACTTTATAATCTCGTTTCTGAGATAGTGTGAGCGATAAATGTATATTTCGGCCTCACAACCTACACATTAGTCATAGCTAACATTTCTTCCCTTCTCCTTTTCGTTTTGCTTTCTTTTTTATTCACCTCCGAATCATCGGTGTCTTCCTCTCTTCGATGACCCTCCATGATTGCATGGTTACCATATGTTGCTAGCTCTTGACGCTATCGTGATGCGTTCATGGCCCCATCATGGATGGCACTATCATGGTTACCGTGGCTTTCGTGACGAAAAAATGACCCGTTATATTCCATTCATGACTTAATTTCTACAGCTATCATGACTCCATCATGACTATTTTAGGACCGTCATGACACATACTTAAGCTACGGTCACACTTGCCATTTTTACCCGTGGACTGGGCGGTTTTGCGTGGGCTGGAGCAGAGCTACTTCTGGGGCGCCCAGAGCAAGTGGTCACACTACTGTCTGGCCGCGGCGCCTCCCAGCCCAGTGCTAGGCAGATCTCAAATCAAAACAAACGGGGAAAAACGGCGTCTCTTAATACCAAAATATACCGTAATACCCCGAAATACATGACAATACCTAAAATAAGGTATCAAGAGACGTAATACATACATTTTTTAAAGTGTTTAGGGTGTATTTCGGTATATTTTCGGTGATTTTGGTATATTTGGGTGTATTATCGGTATATTTTTTTGTATTTCGGTATATTTCGGAATATTTAGGTGTATTATCGGTATTTTCGGTGTATTTTGTATATTTTGGTATGTGTTTAGGTGTATTTCGGTATTTTTGGGTATTAAGAGATATCCACGCGACAACTCACGGCACACCTGAGTGTGCCGTGAGTAAACACCGCCGGGTTTATGGAACTGTCGCCGATGGGAATTATCGCCGAAAACACCAATCTAGAACTCTCGCCGACGTGGAAATGTTAACCTGACCTGGGCATGGCCCCCTAACTTAACCTAACTGTCAAGCTAACGATAGTATTTCATCCCTGAATGCGAAACACGGGTAAACTTGATTAAATGATATTGGGTCCTGTAATATAAAAAATTGGAACACTTGACGACGGCGGCGAGAATTCCTATCGGCGGTGGGTACCTGGAACTGTCGCCGATCGGAACTCTCGCCGCCAGCGGCGAGTCTTCCAATTTCTTGATATTTATTACAGGACCAATTTACACATTTAATCAGGTTTTGGGGTAATATGGACGAGGATTCGCGGTCTTTCAGAGACACTGACAATTTTTCCTGCCCCAAATAGTGCTTTTTAATAGAGATAATTTTATTTCCGGAAAGCAATATTTTCATACAATAAAAAATTCTTCACCGAATTTTATGGTCGCCGTTTCCATTAAAAACACTGAATTTCTATAAAAAAAACACTAAAACTTTACCAAGAAAAACTTGTCAGGGTCTCAGATAACCGGGAAGTGATTGATAGAACTTTACCAAACCTGCCCTTAGCCTAACCTTATAGGTTTTAATGAAATTTAGCCTAACCTTAACCACTAAGTATAACCTAACCTAACCTTGGGTTTAAAGGTTAGGTTAGGTTTTATTAAAACCTATAAGGTTAGGTTAGGTATACTTTGTGGTTAAGGTTAGGTAGTTTCGTTAAACCTATAAGGTAGGTTAGGTAACTTTGGGGTTTTAAGGTTAGGTTGGTTCATTAAAACCTATAAGGTTAGGGGTTTAAAGGGTTTAGGTTTGGCATGTTCTTTTCAATCACTTCCCTGTTATCTGAGACCCTGACACATTTTTCCCGTCAAGTTTAGTGCTTTTTCTGATGGAGATTCATGTTTTTAAGGGAAAACGGCGACCATAAAATTCGGTGATTTTTTTTTTTTTGTATGAAAACTATTGGTTTCCAGAAAAATAAAACTATCTCCTTTCGAAAAAGCACCTATTTTGGGGCAGGAAAAATTGTCGGTGTTACTGAAAATGACCGCGAAAGTCCTCGTCCATTATTACCTAGGTTTTACCTGTTTTTCTGCATTCAGGGATGAAATGCCAGCAAAAGCTTGCTCATTAGGTTAAGTAAGATGCCAATGTCCTGGTTAGGTTAAAATTTCCACTCGGCGAGAATTCTCGGTTGGTTTTTCGGCAAAAAACTCCCATCGATGAGTTTCATAAACCTCACCGCCTACGTCTGTCCCTACCCTCACTACTGCTGGTGCCACGCCTGTGATAGCATCATAGGACATGACCAGGGGTCATAGATTTCCTCAGGGAATCATCGCAATCCTTAATAACAAAAAAGAACGGGTTTATTCATACGGCATTACGGCTTTTGGGTTTTTTTTCTTGAAGCTCCAAGGTCAAGCGAGTGTGTAGCTTTGATTTAGTGATCATTGTATAGTCCCTCATCGTTGATCATCTCAGAAAAATGTAATTATCTAGGATTACTACGATGTATTATCCTTATTCTTGAATAAAGATATATAATTTTCTTCAATTAGCTTGCTTAAATACTATAGACCCTCAATCCTCTCTGCTGCCCAGACATAGTGAGGCTGGGTCGCCCACGAATAAACGATTCGCTCCGTCCACCGCTGGGCGTCGATGCTGGGCAGTTTTTCAGCCACTGGACGGCCATTGGACGCCCAGTCCACGCTAAACCGCCCAGTCCACTGGTAAAAATGGCTAGTGTGACCGCCCCTTTACAGGCAGCGTGACATTGGTGTGAGGTTATCGTGGTCGGCGTTTATTGTTGTTAAATTTCACGATATCGACAATAATTAAATTAGTGGCGCTATCGTGGTTTGATTATGGAATATGAGAAAGGGGGCTTAAACGAAAAACACTCCTTGACGATGAGAGTACATCTTCTGGTACAAAGGAACATAGCACATGCCCAAAAAATGATGGGAGTTAAAACTGATGTTGCCAGATGTTTTCTTTGTGATAAAGGCCGGTTCCCATCAGTCCGCTTGTACGGCCTTTGTTTCGTAAAAAAAAAAACGTTCGCCGTGGAATGTATCAATACGAGGGTGCGGAAAAAAGGTGGGAAGCAATGTTGCCCTCCCTAATACCTCAAGAACGGGTTTTTTTCCAGAAAACGTTATAGAGGGAAAATCCAATTTCAACAGGCTTCCTGTGGTATAAGCAGATTAAAATTCCATTATACATAACCGCATTTTGTTTTTTTTTTAGGGCATCATATTACCCGAAAAAAATATTGCAGAAATCAAGGGAGCGATTTCATACTTGCGTTTAAACTCTTGCGAATACGAAATGTACATTTTTCAAAGTGTAATACGATTCCTGCAGACACGCTCTCTATCAAGACATAAAAAAAATGTTAGACGGATAAATGATAGATGTATGGTGCATCAATAAGCTGCAGGAAATTGAACGACATAAAGCTGGGCAAAATATAAAAATGTTATATCTCAAAATCTGTTTTAAGCAAAGAGAAACGGATAGATGCTTAGGGTAGATCTCGTGAGCTAAAAAAAAAGATTTATGCCTTATTTGGTCTAGGGGCAAAAGTTTCATAGAAAAAGCTGGGAAACGCAATAAAGGTTGTGTTTTTCCTATTAAAAGCTGCCGAAAATTTGGTCGTTTTATTATCATACAGACGTAAAGATGATCTTAATAGTAATTTTACATCTAAATTTTCATCCATAAATAACCCATAATTTTGGTTTTTAATCAAAATAATTGAAATATCTCAAAAACGGGACATGTTGGGAAGGATAGCGCCGCCATAGGGTAGATCTCGTGAAGCTGGACATAATATATTTGTGTCATTTTTCTTTTTTAGTGTACATACGTAAAAATTATATCAGTAACAATTGTGTATCATGTTGTTGTTATTTAAATTTTTGTTTCAAAGTCTTTTCCTGGGGACGAATATTGTGGAGGTCTTGGGCCTAGTATTGGTTACCTAGTATATATTTAGATTTATAGCTCACTACTGATTTGTATGTGCCACTGAGATGGGACACAGTAGTTTATATCAGACTGTATAATCTACACTGTTTCAGTGCTGTTTATGCTTTTTATCTGCAAGTATAACTGTTTCAAATTTTACTACTCGTTTTTTTGGGGGGGCGACGACGATGGCGGGAAGACATTAAAAACATAAACACTAGCTGGCGATCTTAGTGTAGGGGAACCACTCGGGTTTATATTTTCATAATTTGTTCATTGATAGCCATAATAGGGCACAGATGATGGACACAAAATGAATAAAACTCTCCAGATAGCCCCTTCTAACATTCCTGAAATTATGGATTAGGAAATTAAGTATTAACGAACACCAGACCCTCTGTAAATCGAAGAAAAAAACGTTCTCATGGCGACTTTAGTGTTATCTACGGTACCAATACTTTATAATGGCATTTATCTGATATGTATCCATTTACTCTGCTTTTTATTTCCCACAAACATTCAAGTTTCTATATAATTGGATGAATTTTGTCCAAAAGTGCTTGCTGTCGGGAAAGCTCATCTTAGCAATCCTCTCGCGACGCTGTCAGTGGCCCAAACTGACGCCCAGCACACACACGGTGCGATCTGGTCTGAACCGGATGAGTTGGCGGATCTGAAAACCAAACACTGCTTGGTCGCCATCCGACCAACTGTCAGTCAACTGTCAGGGGCAGTTGGGCGATGGCTCCACATCCAAATTTGTTCATAATATATTGGTCTACCTCTGTGCCAAAATTGGTGCTTTTTTCAAAAAAATTTCACATAGGTTAGCTTAACCGCTGTAAATAGAGTGAAAATTTGACCACGATAAACGCGACAAGGACAGCCATGCTTCATACATGTATTTCACAATATTGATTGATCTACTACAATGCTAAAATAGGAAAGACATCAAATTTTGTATTATATATCGTTTATGTACACTGTCTAAAGTGTAGTGCTTTTATGTTGTATGTGTAGTGCTTATTTGATATGTAGTACTTCATTACTAATTCTAGAAAACATTGAAAACAAACATCTTTCTCATCAATTTCCAAAGACTGGACTCATTTAATGGTTAATAAGTTTGATATTCTAACGCATTGTAACCAGAAAACATTAATTTATAAATACATTTTGACTACCTATTCGTTTCTGATCAATTAATTAGCACATGCATAAATTTGCTTGAACTTAAATAAGTAACATCATCAGGGGTAATTTTCACGATTGCTGATGTTATTTTTTAGTTAACGCTAATTTATGCATATTGCTAATTCATTTATCAGAAACGAAATATATCAATGGAAAGCTAATAAAATCCGCTTCTATTGATAGGCTCCATGTTAAAAGTTGTCCTTTGCAAAATATTAAAAAAGGGGAAGAGTGAAATGAATATTAAACTTCATGCATATTTCTTCAGTCTCATAATGACTTTTTTGGTGTGTATTTTTCGGTTTTTTATTTGATATTTTGTAACAACCATTTACGAAATAACAGTATATATCATTTATACTGATAAAACCCTAGCAAGGGAAATGGGAGTGATGTTTTGAAAAATGTCAGAAATCGCGGCATTGGCCTCTTTTACGGTTCTACGGTTGTGTGAGACCTGGGTCCCCCATCACCTAGCGCTCAAAACCCTTCGGGCTACTCCATCCTCAGGCGGACCGCTACAGAGCCGTGGTGGGTGATGAAAATCTTATCTTATCTCTCTCTATATAACGTGATTTGTAACCTCATTGAGAACCTATTGTTTACCTATACCCTTATTGACTGGGAGTATAGGCTTTGGGAATACAATGGTGTGCGTTACTCCGTGTGTGGCTGGGGTGGCGCGTACCCGGTGTTCCCTCTTAGTCCTCAGATATTAATAGCAAAGGCAAATAATACTGAAAACACATGTTATCATTCATGGTAAAAAATTAGATTTGAAAGTATAATACAAGATTAAAAATACCTTCAAAATATAACACCAAAAATGTGTGCAAACGCAGAATGAACACAAGCTTGACAGTTTTTAAATTTTTAGAAAAAAGAAAAAAACATAATCATAAAAATACTCATATTTAATATATAATTAATACATACACTATAACGCATAATTCAGTAGCCATTCATAGTATTATACAGGGGCTCCGCCCCCTCATGCCCCTGTCACCACTGAATCCCAAAAAAAATAAAAATTATGCTGTCCAGGTTTTTCACTGCGTACATCTACAGCAAGCCTGTGCAAACCCCGAGAGCTTCACAGAGTGGTGTCACTCGGGCCGCGCCATTTTGGATTTGAACAAGGGGCCCCGCTATGCGGATGGTGCTTTCCGTAAAAAGTGTCTTTAATGCTTATTATATCATTACTGTGCACGGATTTTTGTGCCTTTTCAATAACCAAAGGACGCAAATATATGTATTTTACTTTTAAAAAAATGAACTAAATTTGATTAGAGGATTCCCAAAATTTGGGGAAATTCCCCAAAATTTTTGGGGGGGGGGGGGCTCAAAAGTGTAAAAAGTTATATCATTTGTGAAAGGTTTTGGGGCCCTTTTTTCAATCCCCCAAGACGAAAAATATATGTAGTATTTTTTTAAAAAATAATAAACTCCCGTGGTATTGAGGATTTTTTTTTTTTGTTATTACACCTTTTGTTCCTTTTTTTGTATTTGTAGCAAAAGCCCCGTCACTCCAAAAAAAGTCTCCATCTCAACACCCTCTCTCCCCCCCCCCCAACACATTTTTTTTTGGGGCGGGAATTTCCCAAAAGGGGTGGGGGTGAGGGGTTTGGGGGGAAAGAAAAATGGGGGGGGGGTATGGGAAAGGGGTTTTTGGGGTAAATGGGGGGGAGTGAAGGTGTGGGAAAATGGGTGGGGGGTGAGGGGAATGGGTGATGAAGGGTTTTGGGGTGATGGGAAAGGGGTGGGGGAATAGGGGGGGGTGTTTGGAAATTTTGGGTGAGTGAAGGGGGGGGGGTGAGGGGTAAGGGAAAGGGGGGGATGGGTAATTGTAATAAAAGGGTGTGGGGTGATTGATTGTTTTTAAGCCAAAAAGGGGGAATGTGCCAGAAAAGGGGGAAATTGGGGTGAGCAAATGGTGGGGGGGTGAGGGGTAATGGGTGAGTGAATGAGTGGGGGGGGAATGGGTATTTGGGGTGGGGGAAAAGGGAAATGGGTGAGTGGGGGAATTTCCCCCCTTTCTTTGTTTCCCCTTATTTTTTTTCCTGGGTCAGTTTCTTTCTGATTTTCCCCCCCTTATCCCCCAATTTTTTCCCTTTTACTCCTTATTCCTCCTTTCCTTTTCATTCTCCTTCCTTCCCTCTCTCCCACTTCCTTTTCACCCCTAATCACAAAAAGGAGGAGCGTTTCCCCCCCTCTATCTGCACAGGCGACTGTCATGGTGCCCCCAAACGCAAAGGAAACCCGCTGTCGTCCATGAAATAAAAAGGTCGCCCCAGTTAATCCCCCCGAGTGACCCTTTTGGGTGAAGCTCTCTGTCCCCTTTGCGGCCCTTAAAGGCCCTTCCCCAATAGGTTTTTACGATGCGCAGCGTAATGCCTTTACCCCTGCTGGTACCGTTTTTCGTTGAGTGATGCTAGGGATTTGTGCGGGGGCCCAAAAAATTTTAGCGGGGGGAAATTTCCCCAATTAACCCCTTTGGGGCCCCGGGAACTTTCATTTCTACTGTAAGGGGGTACCATTAACGCTTTTTGGGTGAATAAAAAACACTTTTAAAAGATATGCCCCTGTTTAGTATCCTTGCCCCACTAACTAAATTGGGAAATTTCATTACTTTTTTTGTTTTCATGCTAACAACAGACTATTTTTTTAAAAAAAGGAAAAGGTTTTCTGGGGCGTGAAGGGCAGGGGGGGGGGTTGCCAACCGTGGGGAAAAGGGTCCCTAAACGTAGGGATTTTTGGGAAAATTTTTAAAGGGCTAGGGACGTGGGGAGGGCCCGGGAAAAAAAATTCTTAAAAACGTAGTGTTTTTTTTAAAATCATAACAATTATAATAGGGAAAAATTAAAAAAAAAATAAAAATAAAAAAAAAAAAAAAAAAAAAAAAGTATTTTATAAATTTGTTAAATTTCTCCCCACTTTTTTTTTTTTTTTCGATAAAAAGTAAAGAAAACCTGCAAAAGCACGTGCCCTAACGCGTATTTATGGGGGCCATTTTTTATGTACCCCGTTTTAGGGCTAATCAGTTTTGGGCCCATGCCACCGGACATTTTTTTCCGGATTTTTTTGGTATTTTGCTATACCTTTTAAACCCCTTTATCCCGGCAACTTTTGGTAGAAAAAACGCAGAGTCGCGATTTTCGTTCTCTTTTCCCACCAGTACAGGTGTCGTGGGGGCAATTTTTTCGAAAGGGTCGTTTTAAACCTAACCCACCAAAAAAGACCCTTACAGTAGGGAAGGGGCCTACAAAAACCCTTTGGGGAAAAAAAACTTCTTGCGTTTTACGCATGGGGAAGGGTAAAAAGGGGGGGAACCCGTTGGAAGGAAAATTTGGGTTTTCAAGAGTGGCGGCGGGCCAACGCGAGTGATTCACAAAGGAAGCCAAAACTTTCACGCCAAATATGTGGGCTGTTGGATGAAACCATGCCCCTTTCTCCCGAGAACATGTTTTGGGAGAGAAGCACTGGCTGGAATGGGCAAATTTAAGGTTTTTGGCGGTACTTAAAAATTAAACGGCATCACCCCCCTGGTTTTTGACTTTTCCAGCGGGCACTCATTTTGCTGGATATAGAACGGAAACTTTTCGGACAAGGTTCAAAAGGGTTTTTAAACTAAAAGGGTTTGGGAAAGGGTTTTTGTATTTTCCCAAAACTACTCGAAAAAGGCCAAAACCCAATCGGGCCCTTTTCTGCCGGGACCCCCCCCGGAGGTAGCAAAAGCAGCAAAAAAGGAAAAAAGCCAGGGAAGGGAAAGGGCCATTGAGGTCACAAGTGGGGACTGTGAGGCCGGAAAATAGAAAAGGGGCTTCCTACAGAAAAAAACCCCAAAGGGAAAAAGGTTTGGTGTTTTTGGCCAACCACCCCTTTTCTGGAAAACCCGGGGGGTGATTTGGTTTGTTGACTTCATTTTTAAAGGGTAAAAAAAAAAGGGGGTTCCCTAAATTTTGGACCCCAGGCCCGTGGGGAAAAAAGGGCAGATTTTTCGCCTCCAAAGGGTTAAAAACCAAGTTATGGGGCTGGAAAAAGACCCCCAAAGAGGGGAAAAGGGTATCAAGCCAGGGTGTATTAGGGCCCAAACGGTTTGAAATTTGCTGTCCATCCCGTCCCAACTGAGGCACCCCGAAGGGTTTGCAAGTGCTATGGAAAAAAGGAAACAAAAGAAGAAGCCAGTGGCAAAAGGGAAAACCCCTCGTGGGCTTACCCACTTTCGGAAAGAAAAAGGGGAAACCCCCAATAAAAGGGGGGTAAAAACCCCCTTTTTCCGCTGTTTGTTGAAAGGAAACCCGAAAAAAATTTTGGATTACTGGTCAAAAAGGGTTTTTGGAGGAACACAAAACCCCAAAAAAGGGGGGTGGGGAACCGGCTTTTCAAGCTCCCCTTTGGGGGAAATAAAGCTAGAAAAGAGAAAAACCTTTTTTCCCCCCCTTTGAGGACGGGGTGCGTGAGAAGCAACTGAAGGGAAATATGGGGGAAAATGTACCCCCGGTAAAGTTTGTTTAAATTTTAAAAAGGGGGTCTCGGGTTTGGCCGGGGGAAAGCAGCAATTTATTCTTTTTAAAAATTTTTGCTGTAAAAAAGGGTTTTTTTGAGGCTGGAACAGCTTTTGTTTGGGAAACCCAAAAAAGAAGGGAAAAAAAGCCCCGGGCCCAAAAGGCCGGCCCTTGGCACCCGGGAAAAGGAAAAGCCACTTCCCCAAACTCTCTGATATCGAGGGGGAAAAAAAAAACAAAAACCCAATTGTTTTGCCCAAAGGAGGGAGAAATAGAGAAGACTGGCGGTATTTTGGCAGTGGGAAACACCAAAGTGAGCCCAGGCGAGGAAGAAAAATTTGTGCCTGTCAAAAAACAGGGCGGGGAGATGCAAATAGCGGGCGTTTTTTTATTACTAGGAAACCTATGATTTCCCTTTAAACAGGTTGCCCCCTTAAGGGAAAGGGGAAAGCCCCCCACCCCCGGACAAGCCAAGGCCTGCTTTCCCCCGGTGCGGAAATTTGAGTTTGGAGGGCGTGAAAAAAGCGGGGGGGGGTCGTTCTTTGACGTGAGAAAACTAGCCTACGTAGACCCTTGGACCCTCGGGTATGGTGGATTTCCCTTAGGGTTTTTTCAAAAACCCCCTCCCCCAAATTTGTTTTGGGGGAAAAAAAGCCGCAAAAAACCCGAAGGATGCAGGGGGGACTACCAAACCCCCATGATTTAACACCTTTTTTGGGAAAAGAGAGGCGCGGGACCCCTGGAACTGAAATACAAAAGTTGCAGCAGGGAAATCACGCGGGGCCTGGGGGGGGAGGGCAAAATTTTTTCCCTGTGGGGTTTGCTTCCACAGTAACAGGGCCCAACCCCCAACGGCAAACCCGTACTTTTCTCTAAAATCTGGGATGGCCCTTTTTAAAAAGGGCCCCAGTGTGAAAGGGGTTTAAAGGGTTTTTTCCTAAAGGACAATTTTGGGCTGGACCCCTGGGTTTGCTGCTCTAATACCGATTTGCTTGCAATGTCCTTTTTTTAACAGGTTTGGATCTAAAGGGAAAAACCTACTTTTTTTTAAAAAAGAGCGGGAAAACAGGACGGAGGGGCTGGGAATCCGGGAAAATGTTGGTTTCAAGTGTTTAAAACAACAGGGGAAACCCTTTAAATGTTGACAACCACAAGAAGGGATCAAACGAAGGGATGGGGAAGAAAAAAAGGAAAAGGGCCGAGAAGCTATCTAGGAACCCAAACAAAAGGACCAGAATTGAAAGGGCATGGGTGCCTAGTGAGGATGTTTCAGTTTAAAAGGGGCAGAAAAAAACTCCAGTTGAAAACAGCATTTAGAGCAGAAGGAAGCTAGGAAAAAAAAATGGATTTGGGAAGAAGTGAGTGAAATCACTCCCGCGGTAAATTTTGAGGGGGGTTTTTCTGTTGAAAGAAGAATGTAAAGCGGGAAAGCTGTGAGGGTTTTTTCACCATAAAAAAAAAAAGGGAAGAAAAAGGCTTGAGGCATGAAAAAGGTCAAGCCTTTCTCAAACACAAGCTATTTTAAAGTCCTCCCCCACAGGCCCCCGTCATCAAAAACCCCCTTGGGAAAATTTTCATACTTTTTTTTCCCCTTGGGCCCCCAAAACCGGGTTTTCAACTCCCCTTTTTCCAAATCCTTTTTTGTTGAAAAACCCCCTTTCCCGCAAAAGGGGTTTGGTGGGTATCTAGCTATGGGTTTACTTTTTTCCAAACGGGGCTCTGCAAGGGCCCCATTTTTTTATTAAGTTTGGGCCCGACTTTCCCCAAATGGCCCACCATGCTTGGTATCTCAGGGCTTTTGTTTTTAAATCTCCTGCAAGCTGGGCAGTTTCCGTTTCCCCCCTCTGTTAGCACAAAACCCTTTTTTAAAAGCCCCCAAACTTCCTGGGAAAATCCCAGCCGTACTAAAAAACATCGTTTTCGGGCCCCAAACCCCGGAATGCCTTAATTCTTTCCTCGCCTTTGAGATATTTGCAATTTTTCATCCCCTTTTTTCGTCAGCCCCCCAAAAAAACGGGGGCCCCTGACAATGCTGGGGGAGGGGAAATGTTTACCCCCCTGCCCAACTCGCCGTTTTTTTTTTGGGTGATGTTTGAGCCGCTTTTTTAGAGGGACTCAGCCCACTTATTTCCTTTAAAAATTTTTACCTTTAAGGCCAGATACTGCATTTGACATTTCATTTTTTCTTTAAAACACCAATCAAAGGGGGATGATGGTACGGGAAACCCCCCTTATCCAAAGGGGTCTTCCATAGGGGATCCTTTTTTTTTCCCTTTTACAAAATTTTTCCCTTTTTTCGCCCCGGGGGGCTGATTTTTTAAAAGCAAGCATCTTTTCCCCGCCTTTTCACACTCCGTTGCTACAGAAATTTTTTCCCTTTGGGGGCTATTCCCCTTTTCCCCCGCCCCTCTTGGGGTGTTTGCTCTCTAAGAGCTACGAGGGTTTTTCGAGCTCTTGGGCTTTTTTTGGGGGGGGGGGGGGTACCGTGTACGGCTTTACTTTCACCCTTTATGCCCGGAATTGGTCAATTAATAGGTGCCCTGGCTATATCTTTTTTATTTTGTCAAGGGGGACTCCCCCAGCTTTCCCCTTTTTTCATTGGGTCTTCAAGCAGACAACATTTTTCGCCACTAGTAAAGTCCCCCGCCCCCCCAATTTTAATCTTCGACACTTGCCCCGCCCCGTAGGCAGCTGCAACGGGTCACCGCAATTCCTCCCGGGGGCGATTCCCGCCCACTCTCTGAGGTTTCCTGACCAGTTGGGCCTTTCCCCAAAGGGGCCGGGGTTTCTTGTCGAACCCCCCCTTTTCTACAAACCCCGGGTAGGGGAGAAGCCTATATTTTTTCACCAAAACTCTTATCTGACTGGCCTGCGCCCCCTGCCCTGGTCCCTGGACTTTCATGTTTTTCCCCCTTTTTTTTTTTTTTCCCCCCCTCACCCTTCCCGCTCCCTCTTTTCTGATGGGAGCCTCTCCAGCCAGACCCTTGGCCAGATTTTTTTACTTATCAAAATAATGTAGACGTTTTTTGGCAACTCTCGGCTGCACAGTTTCTTTTTACACTGAGGAATTTAAAAAAAATAAAAAAAAAAAAAAATTTGGTTAATTTTTAAAAACCCCAAAATTGGAGCAGGTTTTTTCCCGCACCCGCCAAGTTCAATTTTTTTCCTGTCAAAATTTTTGCTCTTTTTTCCCGGTTTTTTCCTCTCTTTTTATTACTTTTAGATATATTTTTGCCAAAACCCGCCATAAAATCTAAGCCCCCCTTAGTTTTCCGCCCCATAAAGAAAGCCGTTTAAAAGTTTTAAAAAAAAAAACACGGGTGAAACCCAAATTTTTGTTTTGGGAGGGGGCTTGTTTCTCCTATTTTTTAAAAGATTTTTAAATCGTAGGAAAGTGGAAAAAAAGAAAAAGGAAAAAGTTCCGAGTTTTTCCCGTGAAAAGGGGTGAAAGAGTAAAGCTAAATGATTAAAATCGCATTGGGGAAAGGGGGACGAATAGGGATGAGAAAGAGTAGAAAAAATCCTTGGGGGCAGCGAAAGGGGGGGAGGGGGGGGGGGGATGCAGTTCAAAATTCAAAAGAGAGTGAGCATGAAAAAAAACGGTAGAAGAGAGCAAGAGGAAAACAACATTGCGGCGGTGATTTAAAGATTGAAGACAGTCCCGTCAAAGGAGAGGAGTTTATGAAACGAAAAACTTTTTAATCAAACCCCGTTTGGAGAGCTGTATTGAGTGGGTCCTCCCCAAAAATGTGAGACATAAATCCCATACAGGGGCGGTAAGGGGCCCCCTTTTGAGGGGCAAGCAATTGGGGGGGGGAGAAAAAAAAGGACGCAGACGCCACAGGACCCTAACTTCTTGAAGGTGTTTTTGCAAGAGATGGAGTGTGAGATTTTCCCTTCAGTTTTTTAGTAAAAGGGTAGCCTAGAATGTTTTATTGAAAAAGAAGAAGACGTTTATGTCATTGAAGAAGAGGGGATAGTTATTGGGAGGTTTTGTCGGGGTAGATAGGTGAAGAAAATTTGGGGTTTTTGGGGGCATTGAACCAAAAAAAGGTTTTCTTTTTTGGGGCCCCCTTATGGAATTTTTTTTCCCCACCAAAAAATGTTAATCAGTATTTAAAAAAACACTGTTATCTTTTTAAATGTTTTTTTCTATTTTTTACATAAGAACTAAGAAAATAAGGAAGTTTTAAAAAAAGGCCCTTTAGGCCTTTCCGTGGTAGTTCCCTTTTCCTAACACTTTCCTACATCCACCTTTCCCTCCCCCTCCATGAAAACCCATCAAGCCCCCCTTTTAAAGCCCCCCTAATGGGCTCCGCAATAAAAACCTGTTACTGAGTATTCCCAAACCCTTCACCAAACCCCATTTGTGAACCCGTTTTTCTCTTTTTTTTCTAAATCTACGCTTTTTCCGCGAATCCGTTACCCTTTTTGTTTTACCCTGGTTAAAAGCCCAAAAAACTTTTTCCCAAATCTCCTTTATTAAAACCCTTTATCCCCCTTTTTAAAAATTTATTCGATCGGGCCCCCTTTCTCTGCGTCTCTCGAGTGGGGTAACCCTTTTAAAATGAAGTGGCACAAGTCCTAGGATGGGCCCGGGGAAGGTTCAAAGTGCTTGGCCCGTCAATAGGGATTTCCATACACTGGTAACTATTAAAAATTTTCACCCACAATGCTAAGGGATTAGTCTTAAAGGAAGGTAAACACCCTTTAAATTTAAAAAAAGCTAACATTTTCCCCCACCAAATTCACCAATTTACTAACCAGGTTTGGTACTTTTCATTTCCCAAATTTTATTTTTATTGCATAACAAAACTCGTAATATGCTGAAGTAGTTTTTTCCAAAAAAACCTTTAGTAATTTTTTTAGGATAAAAAAACCAAAAATACTTTTTCCAAAAGGTTTTTTTTTATCATTTTTAAATTTGTATTTTATATATTATGTCACAAAAAATCTTATTATGCTAGAACTGAGAGGAGCTTGGCTTTAAAAGGTCCTGGAAAACCTTTTGAGTAAAAAAACTACTAGAAAAAATTTCGTGTTTTTTTTTCAGAACCTTAAAATGGAAAAAACCTTACTAACAAGGGGTGCGCTGCTTTTTAAAAAGAGGTTTTTTCCAAAAAATTTTTAGAAAAAGTGGGGGATTTTATTGCCTCTGTTCTTTTTCACAGTTTAGGAGGGGCCCAAGGGCGAGGTGGCCCAAACCTCCCCTGGAAACCCCTACGTGCGATTTTCCCAAAAAACTCCAACATACCCCCCTCCTAGCGGGTAAGGGGGTTGGCCCATGTGGGCCCACCTCTAAATGGTACCTTTTTACCCCCCTGACCTCTATGCTGCGTAACAAATAAAAGCATCGCAGGCAGTATTTCAATGTTCTACAAACTAAAGGGAAATTTTAAAGGGTTTTTGGGCACGTTAAAATTTTTGTGTATTTAAAAAGATTTAAAAAATTATTTTTAAAACAATTGAGGATTTTGTTTTTTAAATATTTTTTTTTTTAAAAATTTTTTTTTTCCCATGGATTTAGTATTTAAAACATTCAATGTTTTAGTGCCCAGCTCTGATTTTACCCCAGTAACCCTAAAACCCCACTCTGGCATCTTTGCCTCTGAAAAAATTTTCATGTCGAAATTGGACTCTAGTGGAAAAAAAAGGGGAAAAAAGTGGGCAAGTCACATCATACAAATGGATTTGGGCATTGAGTTTTAAATTTGATAAATAAAATAAGGGGAGAGAGAGTGGGTTTATAGGGCAGAACCCTGAGGAAAACCCCCCTATTTATAGGCTTTTTGGGGAAAAAACAAAGACCGGGCTACTAAAGTTTTAACATTAAAGGGAGAACGGGGCAGTATTTTAAAACATTGGTTTTATTTTAGAAATGTATTTATAAATACATTGGTTTTTTCATGATTTAATTACTTTTAGGTATTTTAAAAACATTTTTATAAAAAAAGTCAAAATTTTTTGGGCCAAAAAAAAGCCCAAAAAAAATTTGGAATCCTGAGTTACAGTGAACCAGTTTTTTCCCCCTTTCAAAGGAAAAATTTTCCCTTTTTTTAGGAAATTTTTGGCCTGAGAAGTAAATTTCTAAGGGAAAACCCCAAAAACTAAGGAAAAAAACCTAAAAAAAATCAATTTTTTTCCCGGGCATGTTAAAAAAGTGTGGGAATTTAAAATTTTATTTCCCAAAATTTTTTTAAATACAATGATGTATTTAGTATTTAAATTCATTTGAAAAAGTATTTAGTATTTAGTAAATTTAAAAAAAATTCAAGTATTTATTGCCCAGCTCTGCATTTTCAAAATTTTCTTATTTTTTTTTTCGATTTAGCGGTGGGGAAAGCCTTTTCCTCCCCACCAGGAAACAAACCCTGGAGAGCTGGTGGAGGGCCTTTTCCCCCCTCGCGGGTTTAAATGTATCGCCTTTGCGTTTTTCCGGTTCTTACGGCTTTCCCCCGCTGGGGCCCAAACCGTAAAAACCCCCCCCCTTCTTTAAAAATGCCTCGCTTAACAGAAAAAAGGGAAGCACAAGAAGCCAGCTTCTTTCGGGTTCCCCCAAACCAAAAAATTTGCCTATGTCTATATATGGGCGGCTGTTGTATTTTTGTGCGTGGTTTTCCCAATTTTTTTGTAGACAAAAAATTTGGCCCGTGTGGACGCACCATAACGTTTTTTTTAGGGGGGAAAAAAGGTGCCCTTGGGCGGCTTCAGTCTCGCAGAAATTTCCCTGTAGAGGGGAAAAACGTACGCGTGGGGGCCCTTTTTTTTTCTCTGGTAAGAGAATTTTCTGGTTTAAGGTAGATTTTTCATTTAAAATTTTGATTTTTCACAAAAAAAATTCTGTAACAAAAACTTTTTGCCCCAATAAAGGGCCCGGGCCCTGGCCCCTTCCCGAATTTCCCATTTTGTGTTTTACCGGGTTTGCATGAAAATTTGTTCATCGTGGCTTTTTCTGACGGGATCACGAATCAGGTCTTTGTTTTCCTGTATTAGCACCAAAAACAAACCCGTTTTAGCCTTTTTAAGGCTTATTTTCCCCGTAAAGATTTTATTTACGCCCTTTTTTAAAAACCCAAACCCTGCCCTTTTGTGAGGGAAAAATTAATAGAAAAATGAAAATTTTTGTTTTCCCGAAAATGTACAATTGTTGTTTAAATTTTAAATTTTTTTCGTCCCGTATGATAATACAACTCTCCCCTGTTTAGGCTGTTTTTTACGTAATGGTCAAATAACCTTTTTTGGGGGCCCCATTTTTTTTCTATGTAACATTAACCCCCCGAAAAAAAAATGCCCTTTAAAACTTTTTGTTTTTAAACTCAACGAAAACCTACCCTAACAACTCTCCGTTTCTTTTTTGGGTTAAAAAATCTTGAGATATAACAGTTTTTTTATTTTTCGCAACTTTGTTGGGTGTTCAAAAAATTTCCAGAAACTTATTGACGACCCCTACAAACTAAACCCTTTTTTCCGGCAAAATTTATTTTAAAGTTTTTGATGGAGAGATATATGCCGAATCGTATGCTAATTTTTAAAAATGCAAATTTTTTATTAGGGAAGGGGTTTGACGAAAGTTGGGCTGCTTCCCCCGGGGTTTTTGGAAAATAAATTTTTTCTCTTCCCCCAAAGTGCCCCAAAAACACATTTTTTGGGGCTCATTTTTTCAAAAGTAAATTTTTTAAACTGCTTTCACCAAAAGGGAAGCCTGTTTAAAACGTGATTTGGTTTTATCTATAACTTTTCTAAAAAAAAAATCCGGTTCTTTTAGGGGAAATTTGGGGAAAAAAATTTTTTTTTTTCCCATTTTCCCCAGCCTCGTACTGATCCATTTTCCCCCGGGTTAACGGGTTTTTTTTTGGGGAAAAAAAGGCGCTTCAGTCTCTTAGAATTTTCCCCGCAGGACTAGACGTAGGGGGCGTTTCCCCTCTCTGGTAAGAGAATTCTTGAGTTTAAAATTAGATTTATGAATAAAATGTATTTTTACAAAAAAAAATTTAAAAAAAGGGAAAAAATTTCAAATTTTTTTTTTTTGTTACGGGCACGGAACCACTGATTCCTACTAAAATTTTTGATGCTGAATTTTAGATTGATATCTCAAATTCTCTAAACCCCGTCCAGATTTTTTTTTAACCCCCAAAACCCCTATTTTTCATATATCCTCACCCGATTCTATTACGGAAGCCGTCTAAGCTACTTTTCCGTGCCACGTTTTATGTTAAGCATACTTAAATAATTAGTGAATAGGGACGTCTTTCCTCCATTATTCTGGCTTAAGACAGACAGCAGAATTCCGCTGGCGGAGTTACCACCCCTGCGCGCCCAACCATCCACCCAAAGCGTCAGTGTTTTGTTGTTTTTACTACCGAAATGCGAATCCCTGTGCTTAAGTAAAACGTTGGTGTTTCCTCTTCCTTTGTCGCTTGTAGGATGACGAGCTCTCCTTCTGCAGGAACCAACAATAATCTCGCATCATATTTGGGTTGAAATGACCTTGGTATCTGTTTTCCATAACTGAGATCTGTTGGTGGAAACGCGCACCAGGCTCGTCACTCACAGCCCCAAGGTTGGCCGGGAACAAGGCAAGATGAGAATGTTAAAAATGCATTTTCAAAGACATTCTGCATCCCATTTTTTCATAAGATTTAAACATGTTTTCAACGAGTTCACGGTGGTTTTTAGCTTTGTGGTTTCCAAGATTTTTTTTGCAAACTTCAACAAAAGATGTCCATGCTCCTTGTTCCGTCTCATTTAGATAAGATGGAAACGATGAGTCGTGGATGACACTGCGGATCTGTGGTGCACTGAAAACTCCAGCTTCTAGCTTAGCATCTGTCTATACTCCTGTGAATTTATTCTTTAAATATTGGAAACCACTACCTTGATGATCCATACCATTCACGAAATTTTTCATAAGGCCAAGTTTAATATGAAGTGGTGGAAGATATACTTTCTGAGGGTCAATAAGTGCTGGGTGTTTCACATTGTGTTTACCAACAATCTGTTCAGTTCTAGATGGCCAATCATGTTTTTTGTAGTGGTTCTTGTCATCTCTGCTGTTCCATAGACACAAAAAACACATATGCTTTGTGTAGCCCAACTGTTACCCAAGAAGTAATAATACAACTTTAAAGTAATCGTCCAGACCCATTTTTTCTTTGCATAATTATGTTGAATGTTCATTTAAAATACCTAATCCACAAAAAATCATTCATTTCCAAGCCTTATTTGCCTAAAAACATGACTTTTAAAAAGCGCGGGAAAAACAACAGCTTCATTCAGGCTGTGGCGCGAAACTTGCTGGTGACGTCAAGTTCGGTAGCTTCCCAGCCCTGCCTGATACAAATACACAGAGAATCAGAAATAAATATATAGTCCGGCCGCTAAGGACCAGATTTCAAGAGGATGGGGACATGCCGGATAAAAGCACCAAATTTTGTTCAGGCATTCTACAGGGTCCTAGCTATGATTTTGAGAGGGGAGACAAACGATCCAATTACTCAGAAGCCTCTATGAACCTTTTTTGTGATAACGGCTAATTTTCACTTAGAAAAATCTTGATGAAATCAAGATTCGCCTTTAATGGCAAAAGAAATATTCCGTATATGCAATACATCCACTAGTTTGTTATTTTTTTCATCCCTTCTTATACTTCAAGATCACACTTTTCAAATTTTACCAGGACAACCGTTCTATTACAATGGAATTTAGGCTTACATGTATGACCATGAATTACTTACGTACATGTACTTAGTTAAGGATGCAACAATGTCTGCTACTGTTTTGTTTTGTGTGTTGCAGATTTTGAAGAGCCCCAGTCCTCATCTGTGATGGATTGGTCAGCGTGTGCAGTCTGCCAGAAGAAAACCTCTGAGCCACTTCGCTGTCCCTTAAATGCACATGGAGCGGACAAGTCGGCGCCAGCTGTCTATGGATCTTTCCTGGAGAAAGTGACTCAGTTCAGAGAACTCAACGCTCTGCCAGTGCCTCTTGCATTGGTGCTGCCACAGACGTGGATGAGTTGATCAGGAATCATGCACAGTGGCACAAATCATGTCACGACCAATTCAACACACAGAAACTGGCAAGGGCGAAGAAGCGAGGGAGAGATAGCACTCCTGCTCCAGAAGACCGATGCCGTCGTCCACGCAAATGTTTCGACAAGACCAGCTGCATATTTTGCACCAAAGAAGATGGACTCCTGCATGAGTTCAAAACCCTAGGGGCAGATGACAATGTTAGGTCAATGGCCCGAGATCTGTTGGATTCAGATTTGTTGACCAGGATTGAAGGTGTCGGTGACCTCATTGCACTGGAGGCCAAGTACCATCTTGCTTGCTTGGTTGGACTGCGGAATCGTCACCGGTCCCTGATCAGGAACAGGGAAAACCTACAGGATGCCCGTAAACCAGACAAGAAAGCCCGAGCAAGAGCATTTGCTGAGCTGGTCACTTACATAGAGAATGAAGTGGAAGAAGGCACATTGCTCTTCAAGTTTGCTTCCCTACGGCATCTCTACGAAAGTCGTCTTGCTGACTTTGGCATCAGGAGTTAAGTCAACAAAGTTCGCTTTAAAGAGCAAATCCTGAAGCACTTTCCATATTCACAAGAGCAAAGTGATGGAAAAAATGTGCTACTTGTCTTTGAAAAAGGCATGCAACAAATGCTGAAACAGGCCATGGAGACTGACTATGAAGGAGATGCACTAATTTTGGCAAAAGCTGCCAGGATTGTGCGAGAGGACATCTTTCGTTCCTGTGGTTTCAACTTCAGTGGCTCCTTTCCCCCTGACTGCCAGAAGAACTCTGTTCCAGCCAACCTCAAGAGTATGGTGACCATGCTGATGAAAGGAGCTGACTTGAAAGATCAGGACTGCACAGATTCCCAGGCCTGTCTCACTGCCTCACAGATCATACTCTTCAACTGCAAAAAGAGAGCCAGAAGAGCGGCAGCAAAGGCTGTAAGTGAACTTGTGAAGTGTGCCTGCAAAAGTGCTGCAGGTTGTGGCGGGAGATGTTCATGCAAGAAAGCCAGCTGGAAATGCACCGAACTGTGCAGCTGCAAATGTGAGAAGTAGACACATAATTACAATTATGAATCATACCTGCATTGTGATACTGGTGCTTAACAAAGACATGGCATTCCTGCAGCTGTACAGGAAGAACATGATTGTTGTATAATGAGCTTAATGAATACTTATTTTTCATAATGCACCGTCAGTAGATTAACCACTGTCATTTTTGAATTGCAAGGAGTATGTTTTAATTCGTGTTCTGCTAATAAACTACATGGCATTTCGCGATGTCCGCAGGGGAGTTTAAAGTCGAATAAATATTGAATTTATGTTTTTTTGACAGCCATATTGGAATATTTTGTTCTGGAGTTATTAAATAATAATAATAAGATAACTTGCATCCAATAAACATTATCCTTATGACTATTCTTTTAAAAAACCCATTTACCCTAATTTCCACATGCGGAAATGTCAAAATAATAAAGAAGCGTTCCTTATAGCCATCTGAGTGATGGGATCATTTGTCTCCCCTCTCAAAATCATAGCTAGGAGCCTGTAGAGTGCCTGAAAAAATTTTGGTGCTTTTATCCGGCATGTCCCCATCATTTCACTAAGCTGCCGGACTAATAGTACTTGAAGAATTTTGGGTGTTTCTGATATTTTTTTTTTTGCGATATGGCTTATACTTGCATCCTTCATGGATACAGCAAGAAAGCTGTGCCTTTGCAGAGAGCTTAGCACCCATTTCTGACCTATTTGGCCATGATATATCTGTGCAGCGCCTGGCAGTGGCGGGTGAGAGGAGCCCGGCTAGACAATGTGCTTCACACCGCGGTCGTCTCACCCGCCACTGCCAGGCGCTGCACAGACATATTATGGTCAAATAGGTCGGAAATGGGTGCTAAGCTCTCTGCAAAGGCACAGCTTTCTTGCTGTATCCATGAAGGATGCAAGTATATGCCATATCGCAAAAAAAAAAATATCAGAAACACCCAAAATTCTTCAAGTACTATATTTATTTCTGATTCTCTGTGTATTTGTATCAGGCAGGGCTGGAAAGCTACCGAACTTGACGTCGCCGAGCCGTGGTGCGTCGTCTGCTGGTCGTCAGTTTTGTTTTGAGTGCTCGGGGAATTTACAGATTTTGAATGCGGATCATTTAAAAACGGGTGACTGGATGCAAAAAGTGACAACATATTGTTGATATACTCGATCATGGCTATATTTTGACTGCATTAAATCAGGAATGATGAAATGGTCTGGACGATTACTTTAAGGTCGCCACAAATATTCCATGTGTGGTCCTTATATTTGATGAGTCTTAGCAGCAGTTCCATTGATTCATAAGTCTCATTTAGGCCAGTGGCATGTGCTACAGGTATTGAAGGTTTTGCATTGCCGTTGTGCAGTAATACAGCTTTAAGGCTACCTTTACTAGTCAATGAACAGTCTCCATTCTTTTGGATCATAGCGAGAGCCAATCCTTTCCATCAGGCCACTGATATCGTGGCAGAAACAAACTTTTTCCTCCTGTAAATAAAATGATGAAAACTGCAAATGGGGGAGCGATAGCGGAAATGGGAAACTTTGGGGTTTGGGCTGGGGGAAGATTCCATTCTTGAAGTCTGGAACCAAGCAACTCTGCCTGTTTTCTTTTGGTAATTCCAAATCGCGCATTAGGTCATTTAACTCCGCTTGACTTAACAAATGTGGGGAAATATTTGCATGTGGAACATACAGGGTGTAACACGAGTTTCTGCAAATATTGATACAGGTGAAAGAATCATGTAATTCTAAGCACAAAATATTCTATAACCATATGCTTTTTGAAGCTTCCTTTAGACGTGAGATGAAGTTAGAAAAATTAGCGCGGCCAGTAATTTCACCAAGGCAGGCAGTTGCCGCTCGGTGACATTTTGTATGATTTAATCATAATGTTTACTAGTAATGGAGCATTACATTATCTTATAACAACACAATTGGTATTACTGGAAATGTTATTACTAAATAAGCAGTACATGAGAACAGCAGGGCTGTAATAAACAATAATGTACAAGGCTAAGTGGCAATGCATCGGGGCGGGGGAAGAAGGATGGACTAGGCTGCGAGGCCTCACGCCGATCAGCTGAGTCAAGTGTTCCATCCTACCCCTCCCTGACACGATGCCATGTAGCCTTTTACAGTATTGTTTATTACAGCCCTGCTGTTCTCATGTACTGCTTATTTAGTAATAACATGTCCATTAATACCAATTGTGTTTTTATAAGATTATGTAATGCTCCATTACTAGTAAACATTATGATTAAATCATTCAAAATGTCACCGAGCGGCAACTGCCTGCCATGGTGAAATTACTGGCCGCGCTAATTTTTCTAACTTCATCTCACGTCTAAGGGAAGCTTCAAAAAGCATATGGTTATAGAATATTTTGTGCTTAGAATTACATGTTCTTTCACCTGTATCAATATTTGCAGAAACTCGTGTTACACCCTGTATATGCCATCTTTCCTTGTTTCTATCACTAGCAGAAACTTCAGAGGAACTGCTGTCTGTTGTCGTTGATGGTGGAACTGGTGGTGGATTTGTTTCATCATGTGGTACTGATTTTATTGCTGATTCGCAGTTTGGGTATGTGATTTTTTATTTGTTTTTCTTTGTGAAACCAGCAATCTTTGTCAAACAAAAATAACAATCATTGAAGTGATTTTTCGGCTCACGCAATGCAAACCATGGGGACTAAGAACGGCATAGCTTTTATATTACCATTCATCCAAGCTATTAACATTGCACTGCACTGTGCACAGCAAATTATGTGATGCCCATGGTCGGAATAATACTTTTGGGCAAGTTAAATCTTTGTTGTTATGTTTCTACGTAGTGACTTAGGTGTATATTGTCCACAGATATAGCAGAAGTTGCCTGGGTGATTTACACAAGCACGTCTATTTGATGCCATTTTAATTACCATACAATCAATATCTGAAAAATACGTAGAAAGTAATTGTTCCGATGTGCAAAATAAAAATAAATACATACCGTAGTACAAAACAAATGCTATAAAAACACCAAAGTTACCACAGCCCATTACTTGCTTACCAGCAGTGAGCTTCAACAACCACTCTGCCTGACTCACGTAGCGACTGGCCGTTGGGCCGTTACTATGCTCTTGTACCAGTGTTGCTAACTCGGGATAAATTGTATTAATAAAAATCGTTAGAATTTGTATAAATTTATAGTTGGCAAAAAATTGCCTCAACCTTGAAAGGCAATTTTCGTATTACTGGCATTAAGACGATTAAAACCAAAATCTGGACGTGGTAGGACATTTTGCGAAGTGATTTGCATTTTACACAAAATCTAGACGTGATAGAAAAAATATAATTATAGATTTGAAATCAGCATATCAAAGTTAGCTAGGAACACCTAATTGGTCTTCTGTAACAAAATCTTTGTTGCCTAATATAATGCCTGGGCCATAGCCTTCAGAATTTCACCAATTTTGTGTTCACCGGATTTGCATGAAGATTTGTTCATCGTGGCTTTTTCTGATGGTGATCACGAATCAGGTCTTCGTTTTCCTGTATTAGCTACCAAAAGCACCTGTTGAGCCTTTGTAAGCTTATTTATCCCCGTAAAGATATATTGTACGCCCTTTTAAAACCAAACTATGCTTCTGTGTGAATATTATATAGAACATTATTGTTCTTCGGAAAATGTACAATTGTTGTTGAGATCATTTATACGTCTGTATGATAATACAACTCGACCAATTTTTAGGCTGTTTAAACGTAGTGGTCAAATACTACCTTTATCGCGTTTCCCTATTTTTTACTATGTAACTATTAACCCTAGACCAAATATGCCTTGAATGCTTCTTGTTAAGCTCAACGAGACCTACCCTAAGCAACTGTCCGTTTCTTTTTTGCTTAAACCGATCTTGAGATATAACAGCTTTTTATATTTTGCGCAACTTTGTGATGTTCACTTTCCAGCAGCTCATTGACGCGCCATACATCTATCTTTTATCCGGCAAACATTTATTTTATGTCTTGATGGAGAGCATCTATGCACGAATCGTATGCTACTATTAAAAATGTAAATTTATTACTAGCAAGAGTTTGACGCATGTATGACTCTGTCCCCTTTCTGGAATATTTTTTTCGGAAAATATGCCTTAAAAACACGCTTAATGCGCTCATTTCTCAATGCAATCTTAAATTGCTTACACCACAGGGAAGCCTGTTGAAATCTGGATTTTTTTTGCATTTATAACGTTTTAAGAAAAAAATCCGGTTCCTGAGATAATTGGGAAACATTGCTTTTTCCATTTTCCGCAGCCTCGTACTGATACATTCCACGGCTTAAGGGGAGAGTCCCCCGTGAAAATATGAAAATATTTTTTTAACATACGAATTTGAGTTATATGGTCTATGGCAACACCCTATCCTTTGGCTTTCGAATGGTGGAATTCTTTTCAGCCGGACATAAATAAAAATGCCCTTAGCGAGGGGCATTTAAACTTTCAAAACTTGTCAAAAAAAAAAAAATAATAATTGAATTTTTTTGGATGATGTTCCCATGTATCAAAACTAAGCCTTAAAAAAAAAAAAACTACAGCAATCTTCTGGGTGAAGTTTGTTACCCAGGTAACAATTCTGGAAAACAATTTTGGATATGAAAAGTGCAACCTGTTCACAATTTTTTGGGAACAAATGTATACATCCAAAAAGGACTAGAAAAGAGAAGAATTACACCGAAGAAGACAATAAACAATAAGAGGAAGACAGACAAAGGAATGCCAACCGAAAGCTATGCACCTGGTGAATGTTGATGGAACCTTGCAACAATGAGGGGCGTGGCGCCCTGACACCCTCGCCTTTGAGCGATTAATTAATACCTTTATAAGGTGGGGACAAGCATTCACTGAGTACCTGTTTTGGGTGTGTCTGTCTGTCTTGCGACGAACATTTAACCAAAACAGAGTGTGGCGTTCAGCATCTCCACAGAAACCATCCCGCCGGCAGGATCTGTTATCATCCACTTTCCTGTAGACACCACACGGGTAGGAACTCAGCACAGCGCCCCAGCTCCTTACCTCACAGCTCATATCTCTGATACTCCTAACTCCTCAATACCAGAAACTGTCATCCTAACTATTATCACCCGCTTATCTCATCACACTCTCTATCCTCTACTGGAATATGCGTGGCATCCGCTCCCACATACCGTTTCCCACATAAAGGAGACTTTCGTCTTTCGAGACGGAAATAGTAAACAAACGCTCTCAACTGTCTTCCATCCCGGACTGTTCGTTGAGGTGCCAAGCACTTAAATTACTTCTTGGTTAAATGTTCGTCGCAAGAGAGACATATACACCCAAAACAGGTACTCAGTGAATGCTTACATACAAGTAGATATTTCCTGAAGCCTCATTCTGCTTGAACTTGTGTTTTTTTATGAAAAGACGATTTTTAAAGATTGAGTTTTCAAATATTCAATTGTTTTGCCAATATTTTCACCAAGTGCAGACAAATAAAATGATAAACTACATTTTTTATTAAGAACTGTTTCAGTTGTTGTATTGAAGGGTAATTCTGATATGTCCCAAAGAAGTACAGAGAATTTACGGTAAATGATAGATCATTCAGCCTGAAAGTGCTGAGGATGTGAGAGCCTGAGAGACAGGCTTGAGCGTGAGCTTATTAGAAAACTCCCCATTGTTAAGAAGAGGAAAGTGGACCTCGAGCGTCGGGCCTTCAACCCTGAGTGGCTTTTTTTGAGAGAAGTACTTTTTCACTGAACGCTTTGGACAGGCTCAGTGCCTCATTTGCTTGAAGACTGCTGTCATCAAAGAGTATAATGTGCGCCGCCACTGGGAGACACAGCACCAAGCATCGAGCTTTGCATCGATGTCTGCTGCCGAGAGGAAGGAGGCTATTGTCAAACTGTCAGGCAACCTGCAGAAAATCACTTCACTCTTCCGTAAGCAGACTACTGAGGCTGACAAAGTGACCCGCGCCAGCTATGAGGCTTCCCGCCTCCTTGCTCGCCGGATGAAGCCATTCACAGACGGGGACTTTATCAAGGAGTGCATCATGGTTGTGATAGATTCCCTTTGTCCTGAAAAGCGTTCTGCCTTTGAAAGTGTGAGCCTTTCAACCCCGCACTGTTGTCGTCGCATTGAGGAGATTGTCAGACAGCGTGAACGACTCGCTTAAAGTAATCGTCCAGTCCCATTTTTTCTTTGCATAATTATGTTGAATGATCATTCAAAATACCTAATCCACAAAAAAATATTCATTTCCACGTCTTATTTCCCTAAAAACATGACTTTTGTAAAAAGCGCAGGAAAAACAACAGCCCCATTCCAGCCGTGGCGGGAAACTTGCTGGCGACGTCACATGAGTGAGCCTCTCAGCCCTGCCTGATACAGATACACGGAGACTCAGAAAAAAATATGTACATGAAGAATTTTTGGTGTTTCTGATATTTTTTTTTGCGATGTGTGGCATATACTTGCATCCTTCATGGATACAGCAAGAAAGCTGTGCCTTTGCAGAGAGCTTAGCACCCATTTTGACCCATTTGGCCATGATATGTCTGTGCAGCGCCTGGCAGTGGCGGGTGAGAGGAGCGCGGCTAGACAATGTGCTTCACACCGCGCTCCTCTCACCCGCCACTGCCGGCGCTGCACAGACATTATCATGGTCAAGTAGGTCGGAAATGGGTGCTAAGCTCTCTGCAAAGGCACAGCTTTCTTGCTGTACCCAATGAAGGATGCAAGTATATGCCATATCGCAAAAAAATATATCAGAAAACACCCAGAATTCCCAAGTACTACATTTTTCTCCGAGTCTCCGTGCATCTGTATCAGGCAGGGCTGGGAGTTTTTCTCATGTGACGCCGCCGAGCCATGGTGCGTCGTCTGCTGGTCGCCAGTTGTGTTTTGAGAGTTCGGGGAATTTACAGATTTTGAATGCGGATCATTTAAAAACGGGTGACTGGATGCAAAAAGTGACAACATATTGTTGATATACTCGATCATGGCTATATTTTTTACTGCATTAAATCAGGAATGATGAAATGGTCTGGATGATTACTTTAAGACCTTTGCTCAAATTTTGATACCTTCTCTCTCGCTCTGTGAGGAGCACAGACATGAAGGACACAGCCCAGCTGGCTATTTTCATTCGTGGAGTCACTGCTGCCCTCAGGTTTATGAGGAGTTTCTCCAGCTTGTTCCATTGCACGGCACCACCACTGGGCAAGACATCTTCGACGCGTGCTTTCAGTGTGTGAAGCAACACTACCCTCGGACCTGTCCCGTCTCGTGTGCGTGACGACCGACGGTACCCACAGCAATGACTGGAAAGAAGAAGGGTGCCGCCTCACTGCTAGTGCGTCACTGTGAGGGCGCCGGACACACCCAGCCCATCCACAAGGTGCACTGCATCATCCACCAAGAGTCTATGTGCTCCAAGTCGCCAACCTTACTGATGTCATGTCTGTAGTCGTGAAGGTTGTCAACTCCATCTTCTTCCGCAGCCTTAACCACCGCCATGTTCAGNCTTTCTTGCTGTATCCATGAAGGATGCAAGTATATGCCATATCGCAAAAAAAAAAAAATCAGAAACACCCAAAATTCTTCAAGTACTATATTTATTTCTGATTCTCTGTGTATTTGTATCAGGCAGGGCTGGGAAGCTTCCGAACTTGCCGTCGCCGAGCCGTGGTGCGTCGTCTGCTGGTCGTCAGTTTTGTTTTGAGTGCTCGGGGAATTTACATATTTTGAATGCGGATCATTTAAAAACGGGTGACTGGATGCAAAAAGTGACAACATATTGTTGATATACTCGATCATGGCTATATTTTGACTGCATTAAATCAGGAATGATGAAATGGTCTGGACGATTACTTTAAGGTCGCCACAAATATTCCATGTGTAGTCCTTATATTTGATGAGTCTTAGCAGCAGTTCCATTGTTTCATAAGTCTCTCATTAAGGCCAGTGGTATGTGCTACAGGTATTGAAGGTTTTGCATTGCCGTTGTGCAGTAATACAGCTTTAAGGCTACCTTTACTAGTCAATGAACAGTCTCCATTCTTTTGGATCATAGCGAGAGCCAATCCTTTCCATCAGGCCACTGATATCGTGGCAGAAACAAACTTTTTCCTCCTGTAAATAAAATTATGAAAACTGCAAATGGCGAGCGATAGCGGAAATGGGAAACTTTGGGGTTTGGCTGGAGAAGATTCCATTCTTGAAGTCTGGAACCAAGCAACTCTGCCTGTTTTCTTTTGGTAATTCCAAATCGCGCACTAGGTCATTTAACTCCGCTTGACTTAACAAATGTGGGGAAATATTTGCATGTGTAACATATATGCCATCTTTCCTTGTTTCTATCACTAGCAGAAACTTCAGAGGAACTGCTGTCTGTTGTCGTTGATGGTGGAACTGGTGGTGGATTTGTTTCATCATGTGGCACTGGTTGTATTGCTGATTCGCAGTTTGGGTACGTGATATTTTATTTGTTTTTCTTTGTGAAACCAGCAATCTTTGTCCAACAAAAATAAGAATCATTGAAGTGAGTTTTTGGCTCACGCAATGCAAACCCTGGGGACTATGAACGGCATAGCTTTTATATTACCATTCATCCAAGCTATTAACATTGCACTGCACTGTGCACAGAAAATTATGTGGTGCCCAGTCCCTCTCCTTGTCTCCTAACTTAGTCAAAATAATACTTGTTGGCAAGTTAAATCTTTGTTGTTATGTTTCTACGTAGTGACTTAGGTGTATATTGTCCACAGATAGAGCAGAAGTTGTCTGGGTGATTTACACAAGCACGTCTATTTCATGCCATTTTAATTACCATACAATCAATATCTGAAAAAAACCGTAGCAAGTAATTATTACGATGTGCAAAATAAAAATAAATACATACCGTAGTACAAAACAAATGCTATAAAAACACCAAAGTTACCACAGCCCATTACTTGCTTACCAGCAGTGAGCTTCAACAACCACTCTGCCTGACTCACGTAGCGACTGACCGTTGGGCCGTTACTATGCTCTTGAACCAGTGTTGCTAACTCGGGATAAATTGTATTCATCAAAATCGTTAGAATTTGTATATAGTTGGCAAAAAATTGCCTCAACCTTGAAAAGCAAGTTACTTATTACTGGCATTAAGACGATTAAAACCAACATCTGGACGTGGTAGGACATTTTGCGAAGTGATTTGCATTTTACACAAAACCTAGACGTGATAGAAAAAATATAATTATAGATTTGAAATCAGCATATCAAAGTTAGCTAGGAACACCTAATTGGTCTTCTGTAACAAAATCTTTGTTGCCTAATATAATGCCTGGGCCTATGGGTGGGCCCATGGTGGCCTATGCCCCACCTCCCCAAAAATGTTGCCGGGAGTTCGGGAATAGATTGGAAATCTTATATGTCAAATACTTGTTAAATCCAGGGTGTAATACATGGTATGTCACATATTTGGAGAACTGAAAGACTATGCAATTCTGAGTAGAAAGTCTTCTATTGCCACAAATACTTTGTATGACTTACTTTACTTTATTATATGTGCGAGGATGGACATAGCCAAGAGATTAATCAAACATTGCACAATTTTGGATCACCTATTGGAGGACCAGCAGTGGTTTGGAGGAAGGACGGGAGACAAGATGGGTGATTTAGCCATACATCAACGCGTAGGGTGAAGTGCAGTGTGTTTTTTTATTTCTCATGGTTAGTCATTGCAATGTTAATCTAACTTTATACAAAACATTACACTTATTTGTTTTATAAGCCTTTTTAGGTACTTACTATGCAGAACCCTGTAGATTGTTAGCTTCTGGAAAGGTCGTTTATTTTTCCGGCCCTTGAGGTTATATTGGGACCACAATGCATAGGTGCCCAACTTGGCCAGCATGCGCCTCACTGAGTCTCCCAAATTGGCTCCAGCTCTAGCGGGAAACAGGTTGACCTGCAAAATATCATATATACGTTAATGTGTAGTCTGTATATGAGTAAGTGCTGCATCCCTCTACGAAAGAAATTCACTTATCATGGTGACAGATACACTAAACTAATATTGAAAAACAATGTATAACCTAAGTATTAACCACAAAGTATACCTAACCTAACCTTATACGTTTCGTTAAAACCTAAAAGACCCAGATTCAGTGTTTTTAATGGAAACGGTACTATAAAATTCGCATTTAAATTTTTTTTTGTATGGGTATGCGCAAAATAAAACTATCTCCATTAGAACAAGCACCTATTGTAGGCCAATAAAAAGGTGTCTCTGAAAACGACTGCGAAACTCTCTTCCATTATAACCAGGTTAGGTTAGGTAAAGGTCAGTTAGGTTAGGTATTCATAATCACAGGTAAAAGCTTATTAGTTATACATACATACTCCACTCCATACACACTCTTTAACCCTTCAATGCATCCCACATTCCCTCCCAGTCTACTCTGTCATATGATTTGGTATTAGTCCAGATGAACACCGAACTCACTTTGGTGGACGAAACAATTTTTTTCTGGTGTGTATTTATGTGTTTTGAATTAAGAAGAAAGTTGAAACTATGAATGTCACAAAGAATTCAATCAAGATGGGGGAACATAAGGTTTAGGATACAAACCTGATTTATTCCCGAGTGATACTGCAAGCTAGTTCCAGAGATATAGATATTAAAGAGGTTCTGTCATATGAGCTCTCACCAGTCCCCACAGCTCTCTTTACTGAATCAGGAGAAATACGAGTCTCTTAAATCAAAGTCTTGTCTTGAAAACCCAGACAAGGATAGATGTATCTAACAGACAGTTGACTCAGAAGTCAGTATGCATAGTCATTGATGGTTGTGCCCTCCTGTGGATTCCTCATTCCTCATTAGCATCAAGTCTAACTAAACAGCCTGTGGTACTTGATTATGTAGATAAATTAAAAAGTCACATAGAACAGAGGCTGAAAACTGAAGATGTGTTTTTGATCTTTGACAGATATGAGGATTTCAGTACAAAATGTTATACAAGGACCTGTAGAGGGAATGAAGGCTGCCGCGTATTTAAGTTAAGTCCCACAGCGCCTCTGCCTTCTCAGAAGCTTGCCCTTACAATGACAGAAAACAAGAAGCAATTGATCAATTTTATTTGCGACAACATTCTGAATGACACAGATTTCATTCAGAAGAATACAACAAAGCACAAACTTATGATAACAGGTCAGGACAAAACACCTGTAGAAGTAAGTTGCAGTGGTACAATTGTAGAAAGAGCTGACATACCAACCACTCATGAAGAAGCTGATCACATCTTTGTGCAGCAGGCTATAGCAGTTGCTGTAGCTCAGCAGCAACCTGTCACTTTTCTTGCAGATGATACAGATGGTTATGCACTTCTTCTTTATCATTACCTGGAACAAGGCATACAAACACCAATGTTTATGGAATCACATGTAAAAGAGAGAACTGTTGTTGATATCCAGGCCACTGTAAAGAAACATCAGAACATAATTCCAGCAATATTGGCAAGTCATGCTCTTACTGGATGTGATACAGTGGCAGCATGTTTTGGTATAGGAAAAGGAAAGATGTTTAAAGTACTGAAAACAGGTCTGAGTCTGGATGTGATAGGTAATGCTGAGGCTAACTGGCCTGAGGTGTTGGAACAGGCAACACAATTAATAGCTTCCTGTTATGGGGGTGCCATTGTCTTCTGCACTCCTGTTATGGGGTGCCATTCATGTCTATGTGATATATATTCAGATAGATATGACGTAAATAGATTTTCACGATTCAGATGGCGGCCATCTTTAATTCCCCACTTTATGGGTGTCAAAGGGAAAAATGTGCTTGGCCCTATATCTGAGATCATTTAGTATGTCATGATCATCAAATGTGCCAATTTTGGTGCTTTTACCACAAAAGCCACAATCATTATCACATATCCGCCCTACTATAGTGGCTGCCGGACAATTGGTGTCTAGAATGCATAGAAAATGAAAATATAATGTGTTCAATAGTAATTATTTGCTCCATCAAATCAACTCGTACAATCAATTCCCTATTCTTTAAACGTCTCATTTAGTCAATATAGCATTATATCATAGTAGAAATTTAGAGTAATGCATTAACGAACGCTTGTTACCATATTCTTTATTTGTTGCCAGATGAGTGTACGACAAGTTTCGACAATGTACAGCAAGTTCAAATGTGGAAACGTTCAGGGCGAGGAGCTGAGAGTGTAGCACTGTAGCACTCACTACACGGTGGGAGTGGAGGCGTGGACACTGCAGCAGCAAGTGTTCAATGGATTACGTTCCTGCGCCAATGCACTTGTATTATTAGTTACCTGGTAAACACTACCGACTAGCGTCGTCAGCCATCGTCACTCGTGTTTACATAATACAAAAATAGTACTTTGGCAATACTTTCAAACCTACTTTCAATCATACTTTCAAATGCTATTTCTTCAAACCAATCAATGTTCATGGGATGTATATGAGTATATCAAAACTATTGGTTTTATTAGTGAAAACCTGATGTTCAACATAAGAACACTTAAGAGTACCTTATTTTGGTTGAAATAACATCAAATATTGGTCGCTAGCACCCAATTGTCCGCAAGTTGCATATCTTATCAAGATTTATGGACGTTTGGTACGGAACATTCTTTAGCATCACAGTTGTAGTTAGCATATTTTATATCATTCTTCACTACGAAACTTCCATGTTCCTATCTTCTTTAGGGACACGGTATCATTTGTTAACTGTTCTCTTACATGTAGTTGATAGTTAGTAGTATGTAGTTCAACAGATACCCTAGTTATGGACCAATAGGTCTCCTGGGGGCGCATTTAGAGACGCTAACGTCCATGGGCAACAACTTAACAACTGTCATCTGCTGTTTTGGCACTCACAGAGGGGATTGATGACGTCAGAGTTGTTGTTCACAAGGGAACTGCCTATAGGGTGGTTTTAAGGAAGCAACGTACATAATAAATCCTCATAAATTGAGCATATATGATGTTTTCTGACTCAAGAACTGAACAGGGCAAGTATACAAACGAAATTAGGCCATATAACAAACCCAGGCGCTTGTGGTGATTTTATTTTGTGGTGATGTGCCAAGAGTGGTGAACACCTTAGGATTTATTTTTGTATGAAAAGTCTTAACAAAAAAAGTGTTTTAGTCATTCTGCTGGTATCAATAGTGGTTAGGAAAATAATAATAATTATGATGGTCTTCATTATTTTCTTTATGTAATGGAGACGGATCACGCACGGGCTTCAACAAAAAAGTATGAAAAAAAGCTTGCTAACTTACCGCTCCATCAAAAGAAAACAGTGAGAGTCCAAAAAGTGCTAAGTCAATTTAGTTTGAGAAGTGTCTTGGTACTCCCCACGTAAGGAAGTGGAAAAAAAGAGGGAGGCAAATTATTCCAGACCTTACCAATAAAAGGGAAGAACGAATGAAGATACTGGTTGACTGTGGTGACAAAGGTTTAGTGGTTTTCTCTATTGTGAAACTCGTGATAGCAAGTCACACACAGGCCAACATTACATTTTTTTACAAAGATAGTTTGATCTGACACGACGGTCATGTCCTGCAACGCAGTTTCTTAGTTTTTTCTTAGGAAGCTTTTCCAGTCTGTTGTCAGCCCCTGGCTGAATGTTATTAGGTGCCAGGATGGCAAAGGGCTGCCGCTGGCGCTCCTCCATTTCTTCTCTTCTCCTACTCCGTACTCTCTGTGAATCATATTTTGAAACCAGCTCATCAATGATGGATAGCATAAATTTAAGCCTGGACACAACATTCCCGTTAGTGTGCATTTTGTATATTATGCATGCATTTAGCATAGCGGTCCCAAAAAAGTAGAAAGCCACTTTTGTCGTCCACTTCAGCGTGCGGCGTTCACAGAGGTAGGCATAGAGTTTTGTGTCTTTCAGATCAACTCCACCCATGATCTTATTATATTCATTTACTATGTTTGGCCTATTGACTCTTTCTCTTGTTCTGTTGGTGACTTGAGTGTACCCAGCACGGCAGGTTGTTGATACACGGGATCCTTTCTTCCATCTCTGAATTTTACACACAATAGATTACCTAAACGCCACTCAGCCACTTCATTGCTCAAAACTCTGGTGTCTTGCAGATCACCTGGCAGTCCATGCCGATTTCTCCTCACTGTGCCTGTTGCTGTTGTTCCACGTTGATAGAAGTCCTGGAACAATGCTGGAGAAGAGAGGAATTTGTCAAAGCCAACATTATGACATAAATGTAGTAGATTTGCCTGGCGGAGGAGTCTGATTGTTGTGTTGTGAATGGTGATGGTGATGGTGAATGGTGATGGTCCCACGTGGTGGCTCTCGAGTCTTCCCACGGTATATTTCAAAGGTACATGTGTAGCCTGTGTTGACGTCACACACACACCACATTTTGATACCAAACTTGGCATGGTGCTTGTTGCGCATGAACTGACGGATGTGGGGAGTCGGTCCTTAGAAGGCAATTAGACTTTCATCAAGAGAAATATTTTTATCAGGATAAAAATTCTGAAGAAAATTTGCTTGAAAATGATCAATGAGGGGTTGGATTTTGTAAAGAACATGATCTCGATTTTGTTCATTGTAATGCGAATTATCATTGAAATGCAGAAATTTTAACAAAAGTTGGAATCTGTTTCTTTTGAAATGCTCGGGAAACCAGGGAGTGTCTATACTTGGGTGCATTGTATCCCAGATTCAGGAAACGTGCTTAGAAATTTAATGTGATCATAAATAGCCGAGCAATGAGGTGATGAAGCCAAACAAGTGGGAGAAAATGTTTGCACTGTTTTCCTTAACCGTTGTTTTCGAATACTTGTACTTACATTACAGTTATAAATGTATACTAATGCGATGCAAAATTTCCCCAGGAAGCCGATAGTGGTCTCAGTGTTTCTTAATATCCAATGGTATTGTCAGCAAATCGGGTAAGAGTGAGGTGTGTGAAGTTGTTGATTTTCGGTCAACACGGCTTTGTTGACAAGTTGCACATTCCACTCTTTAACTCAAGCTCTTCGAATGCATATAAAGCAATATATACAGCTGTGACGATTATATTATCCTTAATTACACGCCGCAACCTCCCTTAATTGATTCAAACTTTTATGATAGGACATTAAAATAAGAAAGTGTAATTGATTTTGTCGAAAATACACTGTCATTCATGTATTGAAGCAGAAAGCATCGCCACGTCAGCCGAACGCGACAAACAAACATTTCGCTTGCTGCCGCAAGAAATTTCTTGTGGGTCGGGCAATCATCTTCCCTGGATGATTGAACAGCAAGCGAAATTTGAGCAAGCTAAATCTTTTCGTTTGCAAGCGAAATTTATCTTGCTCCCTCGCAGAAAACGCCTTACGTAACATAGTAATGAAGTACTGTAATGATGATAATACACACACACTTTTTATGGGGGGAAATAAACGAAAACAACGCAAATGGAACATAAATTACATAAATTAGGCTAAAGCTCCACAGTATATTATTATTTTCACAAAGTATTTTCAAGTTACTATGAGGTATCAAGTAAAATGTATTTGTACGCCTAACTACAGTTACTGCACTATAAAATAAAATAAAGCGTCATGTACAGGAACCCCACAGCATATAAAAATATGGATGAACAGAAAGTGCGGCGATGACGTGAAGTAATAAATATATATTGTATTATATATGTATATATACTATGTACACTATAAGGTTATGTTTATAATATAAGTCACAGGTTCTTACAAACGGCCACGGATGCTTAAGTCTTAATAGACAGGCCCGAAAAGTTAATATCATGACAAGTACCACTCCCAGGTGAGTGGTACTTGTACTTGAGTGTGGTACTTGAGTACCACACTCAAGACTCACAACACAAAACGAAAATAGAAAGGAAGTAAAAAAAAGAAAGAAAAGAGGTATAAAAACATGACGCTGACATTCCGTTCCAAAGAGAAACAAAAATAGAACACAGTCGTTACAAAGCCAAACCAGCGTCTGAGGTGACCAGCCAATCACTCGCTCACACCGTGTGTTGACTTAACTAACACGCATTTCACAGATCAAATCAAGTAAATGTTCAAGCAAGTGATAGAAAGGGACGTCTGTATTGCGTTCTCTTTAGTTCCTCAGCGATATACTATTTTTTATCCCTTCTTTCCTGCCTCTTATATATATGGACGTCTCATTTCCCTAGATTATTTTACTCCCTCAGCGATATACTATTTTTCCCCTTCTTTCTTTCCCCTTATAACTCCAGGTGTCTGTGTCCCAGTATTTACCCGAGGCTGAAACATCACTTCGCAGGACTTATTTTTCCTTATCACACACATAGCCTACATATCCTGTACATGCATATACATTCCTTATCATTCCTTATTTCTGATGTCTGGCATATTTCCCCCTTTTTGGCCATAAATCAATCAATCCTTATCATAGCCATTACCGTAGATAACACTTAAGTCGCCAGGATAGCGTTTCTTTTTTATTTACAGACGTCTGGTGGCGTAAATACTTACATTTTTACATCCATAATTTCAGGAAAGTTAGAAGGGGCTATCTGAAGAGTCTGTGTCATTTTGTGTCTTCATCTGTGTCATATTATGGCTATAAATGAACAAATTGCAAAAATATAAACCGAATGGCGACGTTTTGCTTCAATGCATTTTTACTCTAGGCCTAATAGTTACGGCGTAATTTTTTTTTATAAGAAACATAGTATGAAATATATCTGTGATATTAATACACTTTTTAATAATCACTAAGAGTATATATAATTAGAAGGGTAGGATATTATATACCCTTAATAGGGATACAATAATATACCCCTAATAATCTCCTAAGAGATACTTTAATAAATTATTGTGTAAAATACCTGGATCTCTTATATAGGTTTGGTGAGGTTAGGTTAGGTTAGGTTTATATTTTTTAGTTTTGCTAATTAAATTATTAGTCCTAGAGGAAACATTAATAGCGTAACAACAAAGAAACGTTAAGCTTGAGGTGTTTTACCTATAGATATAATAGGTATCTCAAAAGAGGAGTACACCTTTGACTTTCAGTAAAGCATCATATTTTCTTAAATAACTCGAAACCTATGAGGTTTACAGGAAATTTCTGAGATAGAGTAAAGATAAAACTTGAGCAGGCCCTTCTGATGAGCCAGCAAAATGAATTTGGAGTTTAAATATGTGAGCAAATTGTATTGGTGTATGTTTGACATATTAGCAGGGCTTGGAAACGGTTTAAGGGAACGAAAACGAAAACCGAAACGAACGAATATGCTCGAACAAAAACGTTATCATATTGTGAGGGCTAAGGGAAAAGGAAACACGTTACTCAGTATTAAGAATCCCCGACGGACTTTCCTCTTTGTGCTCCCTCCTCACCACCCCTTCCCTCCTCATATACCCTTGTTACATCTTTAGGTGTAATACTTGGTAGTCACCTATTTGGCGAACTAGAAAGCTATGCAATTCTGAGTAGAAAGTCTTCTATGCACAATACTTTATACTGACTACTTTACTTTATATATGTGCGAGGATGGACATAGTCAAGAGATTAATCAAACCATTGCAAATAGTTGGACACTATGGAGGACCAGCAGTGGTTGGAGGAAGGACGGGAGACAAGATGAGTGATTTAAGCATACATCAACGCGTATGGTGAAGGGCAGTGTGTTTTTTAAGTTACAGGTTAGTCAGCAATGTAATCTAAACTTTATACAAAAAACATTACCACTTATTTGTTTTATAAGCCTTTTTTAGGTACTTACTATGCAGAAACCTGTAGATTGTTAGTTCTGGAAAGGCGTTTATTTTTCCGCCCGAGGCCTTGAGGTTTTATAGTGGGACCCACAATGCATAGGTGCCCAACTTGGCCAGCATGCGGCCTCAATGAGTTCCCAAAATTGGCTTCAGCTCTAGTCGGCAAAAAACAGGTGACCTTCAAAATATATATATACGTTAATTTGAGTTCTGTATATGAGTAAGTGCTGCATCCCTTCTACGAAGAAATTCAACTTATCATGGTGACAGATACACTAAACCCAATATTGAAAAACAAAGATTAACCACAAAGTATACCTAACCTAACCTATACGTTTCGTTAAAACCTAAAAGACCAGATTCAGTGTTTTACATGGAAACGGTTACAATAAAAATTCGCATTTAAATTTTTTTTTTTATGGGTATGCGGCAAAATACAACTATCTCCATTAGAACAAGCACCTATTGTTAGGCCAATACAAAAAAGCGGTGTCTCTGAAAACGACCGCCGAAACTCTCGTCCATTATAAACCAGATTCGGTTAGGTAAAGGTCAGTAGTTAGTTATTCATTAATCACAGGTAAAGCTTATTAGTTATACATACATACTCCGGTCATACACACTCATATGATGGTATTAGTCCAGATGAACACCGAACGCACTTTGGTGGACGGAAACAATTTTTTTCTGGTGTGTATTTATGTGTTTTGAATTAAGAAGAAGTGAAACTATGAATGTCACAAAAGAAATTCAATCAAGATGGGGAAATAAGGTTTAGGATATCAAAACCTGATTATTTCCCCGAGTGATACTGCAAGCTAGTTCCAGAGATATAGATATTAAAGAGGTTCTGTTCAGATGAGACGCTTACCAGTCCCCACAGCTCTCTTTACTGAATTCAGGAGAAATACGAGTCTCTTTAAATCAAAGTCTGTCTTGAAAAACCCAGACAAGGATTAGTGTATGCTAACAGGACAGTTGACCTCAAGAAGTCAGTATGCACAGTCATTGAGGTTGTGCCCTCCTGTGGATTCCTCATTCTCATTAGCATCAAGTCTAATAAACAGCCTGTTGGTACTTGATTATGTAAGATAAATTCAAAAGTCCCACATAGACCGAGGCTGAAAACTGAAGATGTTTTTTATCTTTGACAGATAATGAGGATTTCAGTACAAAATGTTATACAAGGCCTGTAGAGGAATGAAGGCTGCCGCGTATTTAAGTTAAGTCCCACAGCGCCTCTGCCTTCTCAGAAGCTTGCCCTTACAATTACATGAAACAGAAGCAATGATCAAATATTATTTGCGGACAAACATTCTGATGACACAGTTTCATTCAGAAGATACAACACAAGCACAAACTTATGATAACAGGTCAGGAATAAAACACCTGTAGAATGAAGTTGCAGTGGTACAATTGTAGAAAGAGTGACATGCAACCACTCATGAAGAAGCTGATAAACATCATTGTGCAGCAGCGTATAGCAGTTGCTGTAGCTCTAGCAGGAACCTGTACTGTTCTTGCCCAGCTGAACAGATGTTTTATGCACTCTTCTTTCTCATTACCTGGAACAAGGCATACAAAATACCAATGTTTATGGAATCACATGTAAAAGAGAGAACTGTTGTTGATATCCAGGCCCCACCACTTTGTAAAGAAACATCAGAATATAAGATACAGCAATATGGCAGGTCAGCTCTTAATGGATGTGATTCAGTGGCAGCATGTTTTGGTATAGGAAAAGGGAAAGATGTTGAAAGTACTGAAAAACAGGCTGAATCTGGATGTGATAGGTAATGCTGAGGGCTAAATGCATGATGTGTTGGAAACAGGCAACAAAATCATAGCTTCTGTTATGGACAATTCAAAAGACCAATTCTATGTCCTGAGGCCAGAGTCAAGTGGTGGACTTCAAGAACGGGAAGTCGGGCGCAACAGTTTACTCCCACGTTATGTTCTCTTCCACCTACTACAGAGGCCTTCATGAGAATGTCATGCGGGCTCATATGCAAAACATGCATATGGAAGAATGCCCTGCAACTAGATCAACAAATTTGGAAACACAAGTTATGGATGGATCAAAAATGCAGAAACAAGTCCCACTGATGCCTACAAACATCCCTACCAATGTTCAGCTAAGCACCGAATCCAATCGGAATCATTATACTAAAAGTTTTTTTTGATAAGATGCACATGTTTCAAGTAAACAGCATGTAAGTCATCAGATCGAGGCTACGTAACAAGTCGAGGCTACCATGCACAATTTTTTGTGCTGGTCAAAATCCTCCATTGAATGTGCAATGATTCAAAACACGAACAGCAGTGATGAGGATGATGAGGATGATTACTAAATTACCTCAAGAATATGCATTTATGCCCATAAGAAATTGAGGACTCAAACGATCTGACTAAAAAAACTGTTCAATCTTTATGTCGTGCCGGGCGAAACGATGAAGAAGTGGACGAAGAACAATGTGAAAACAGGAGCCAGCGAAACAAATGGAGAAAAATACAAATGACAATAACATGATTTAGTGAGTGTGTGAGAGGGTAGAGTAGACAGGAAGTATAGTAGGGACATAGGGCGTGAAGTAGCGATACCGGCACCAGTGGCCGACCGGAAAGTACATATTGGGCGTTATAGGGAGTAAACGCGATACGGCACCAGGCGCTTGTGGCCTGTTCAAATGACCTAAAAAGATTAGTATTAAAACAGGACACGTGAAGGGAAGGACAGATACACAAGAGAGAGCGAGCGAACAAACCAGTTTCTCAATGGGCTAGTCACCCACCCTTGTTATAAGGCACTTAGGCCTGTGATGAAACAGTTCCCCTCAGACATAAATAGATAGCGAAATGGGGACCCCTCTTCGGCTGTCTTTCTGCTGTTGTGGACCACGGGAATAGTAAGAACTGAGTGACTTTGAAGACTGAGTTTTGATTGATATTGTGCAGTGACCGTGACTATGGTCATTTACCAGTATATACAGTACATCACGAATGTTTATCAAGTGTTACGTAATTGGTTCAAGATTTTCCATAAGGACAGGAATATTGTCAAGAGACAATAATGTTGTATGTGAATTATTATGTTATTTTTACGAATAAAATGGGTGAAAACTATAAGCTGCGTGTCTCAGCCCTACTTAACGAGCCCAGTACCTTATGACCCATCTTGGCCTAACAAAGTATTCAGTTGATAAGCAGCTTTTTGTCTTAAGCCTTTTCATGAAAATAAATATAGAGGGAGGGGCTCGACAACACTGGTGTCAGGTGGGGTGAGAACACAAAGTATTTGATTGTGGAGTGAAAACAGCTGAGGTAGCTTAATGTCAGGAACTCCAACTGGAAAGATTAACGTAGACTTTGTAATCAACACGGTTATATATCAGAATCTGAATTTTGACGATAGCGATAAAGGAATCACTTGAAGACATGGGTGTAGATTCAACCTGACGTGGTGGGGCTGTAGGGGTAAACCGTATATCACTAGGAGACTTGTCAATGCTGATGGCAAGACACAATAAATGATTTTGGCGGTGACTGGCTTAAATATTTTGTGGGGGACTGGATAGTTCGCACCTAATCCTAATCTCCTTGCCACCACCAACCCCAGAGAGTTCTTTAATGACATTGATTCTAGAACAGTGTGAAACTGGGATGAGTTAGGTAAGCTAGAGTGACAAGCAGCATTGTTTAGGGAATGCTAGGGCATCGTAGAAGAATGCATTGAAGAACATGGGCAAGATTTTGTTGCGGTAAAAGGAGGAGTTTTGAAAATATACCCTTGCCGATGCGGAGAATAGGACTCATGCAGAGCTGTTAAGCTACAGCGAGGGGAGTTAGAGAGACCCTAAGAGATTCTACATCAGGTTGCGGACAGCATACGGGGAATTGGCTCGAAAAGAGCAAAATTTTTGCGCCATTGTATAAAAAAATATTTCTGTGCTCGCCTTTCTCTCATGCTTCCCGCCAACCGTTGAGTACTCGTTGACATCGGATGAAAAGAAAGATCCTTTGAGCATATTAAACAAAGGATACGCTGGGCTCAAGACCACCCTCAATTTGAAATTACTAGACAGGGATATAGTAAGGGAAAGGCAAAGGAAGAGTAGTGGGCCTAGTGGAGCCGACACCAATACCGGCGCTATACCACGCACTAGACATCACCCCAAAGACATTCCGCGGTGATGCGCCACCGAGAAGAGAATGGGTATCAAGGATACCCAAGGAATTTAAACCAACGACGCCTAAAGCCTCTCAAGGCAGTAGACTGCTTTAAATGCGCAGGATGGGACATATTGCAAGGAATTGTAGACAGCCCCAGGCTCAACTCGATTCCCCAGGACAAGAGGGAGCTGGATGTGTGGCCAGCTAGGGGATTAGAGCGGTCGGGTGTGCGTACCAAGCCCACCTGTGTCAATAGGTGCTGCCATGCGACCGGGACACCAGACATACGCAGTAGAAAGTGGAAAGGACATGGCCCGACAAACAAAACAAAAAAAACGCCAAATTGGTCCCGGGTTTAATGGCTTATACCACGCAAGACCAACTATTTGTTTGAAGCCGAGGTAGGGGCGATTCAGACTCCAGTATTAGCAGTAGATAGATAGTGGATCCTCAGTCACGTAATGGAGGAAAGGCTGTTGAAAGCCATAAATGGTGACTATGTAGATGAGGAACCACATAAGTGAGAAGCGTCTTACATAGCCTATACTACAGTAGGTAAGGGAAATTTAAATGAAACTATAGGTCAGGACGATGGGAAAAGCAAGAATGTTATGATTATCTCTAAAGAGATCACCCTACAACTTCCTAATTTTAGGCCTTGATTTCATGTTCAGGAAAGAAGCCGTGATTCACCGGTATATGCTACCAACGGAGGTAAGAACAATAGCAATAACCTTGGAGGTATTCACCTAGAGTAGGGGATGCCCTGATGGGTGGATAGGTCAATATCCCAGGATGACTAGCGGAGGAAGGGGAGAAGGAGAGAAGAAAATACCTATAAGGTGAAGGCAGAGGCAGATTTGACATTGTCCCCAGGCCAGAGTAGGTTATGGGCGCTAGAAGGCACAAACACACAGGCTGTACAGAAGGATTGTTTTCTGCCTAATGCAGGAGAAGAAAAGGGCATGTCCTATATCCAGGGTTGGTAAAGTGAATAGGAAAAAAAGATAAAAGTAAGAGTATATTTGAGGCGTCCCGCATTAGAAGGCCGCTCGCGCCAAAATAAAAAGTGAGAAAAATGCGTTCAAAGTGGCGAACTTCGGACAACCATAACTTTCTTAATTATTATGCATGACAATAACTTAGTCTCCAAATAAACTGGTAGGCACAATCACAATCACGGGATGGCTTCCAAAAATGTTCGAGATCGTGATATTCATACCAATTTTTGCATTAGTTATGGCATACTGTGTTTGGTTTCGGAAGTCACCGAAGTTGAGTGCTTTTTTTTTTTAATACTGCACAATAATGGTAATTCGTTAATATTGAACAAAAACACAAAATAACAATATTAACAATAACATAAAGTGGAAAATGTGAAGAAACAGTGCGTTGGTTAAGGGCGATCATCCAGTTACCCTCTAGTAGTAGTAGGAGGATAGTATTAAAACTTACTAGTAGTAGTAGTAACTATGAAAAAAAAATTACATCTTATATTAAATCATACTACTAAAAAAAAAAAAAAAACAACAAAAAAAAAAAAAACAAAAAAAAACAGGACACTCATCCACTCCAGACACGAAAGTTAAGGACTCAATAGAGTGATATACACTGTATATCGATTTTGGCAGAATGGGTCTGAGCGGCCCTTCTAATGCGGACGCCTCATTTGTAATACATAGGCTAACCCAAGGTCCCGAATATTTACATTTAACCCCCCGGACATGGTAGAGGTAAATAATACATTGTTAGTACAGTAACCTATGCAGAAACCATCTGCTAGGCTTGTAGCATTGGGGCAGAGGACGAAAGTAAACACACTGCACAAAGCAAAGAAATCTAGATAGTGAAAAGAAGGAAAGACTAAGAACAAGGTAGATTCTCTTTTCCCCTCAGGAAGTAAAGAAAAACAAAAGCACTATCAAGCTCACTGACAAATACCCTGTGGTTTTTGCCTTAGAAGAGGAGCCACTTTACTATAAATCCTTATTATGTCATACAATCAAGCAAAAAAATGAAGACCAGTTTGTACAAAAGCATACCTATCCCTATCAAAATCACACGCGATAGAGGAACAACTAAAGTTATTACACCATCAAGGTATTCAGCCAAGCTATTCCCCTCGTTATAATTCACCTTTGGTCCCATTTAATGAAGAAGGATGGAGGCATAAGGCTGTGCCTTGATTTTCGTAAGTTAAATGATAAACTTAGTAGATGATAAACATCCATTCCTAAATTCAAAGTATTTTAAACCAATGGGTCATAGCAAAGTGTCACAATCCTTGATCTCCGCTCAGGGTACCATCAGGTACCACTGCCCCGGAGTCTAGGCAGAAAAACTGCTTTTCCACCCCTTAGGGTTTGTGGGAGTACACAGTGGTACCTTTTGGATTAAAAACAGCACCCAGTTGCGTACCAAAGGATTATCAACCACATTTTGACAGGCCTAGGTGGGCAAAGTGGCCCAAGGTCTACCTAGACGACATCATTGGCTTGGTCTACCTTTGATATTCATGTAGGTAATCTCGAGGAAAGTGATAAGTCGATTAGCGACAGCAACATGTCCTGTAGGATAGATAAATGCCAGTCTTTGAGAAAAGAAGTGTCATACTAGGACACAATAATTCGTGCAGATGGCATCAAACCACAACCAGAGAAATAAAGACCTCTGAAAAACATCCAGTACCAAAAAACGGTAAAAGAAGTACAAAAAGTTTCCTAGGTTTGTAAACTATTACCCCATGAAAGTTTATTTACAAACTTTTCTAAAGTAGCGCACCTATGTCACCAAGCATTAACGGGACTAAGGGAAAGACGAAAAGCTAACCACCCCAATACATGGAATGAGGATTTGCCCACCCAAGCCTTCCGTCTTTTTTAAAAGCAAGCTCACAGATGAAATTACTCTAAAAATTCCCTGATTTCAGTAAGGACCTTCGTCCTGACGACGGAGCGTCAGATTTTTGTATTGAGGGGTGTTACAACAGGCCGATGAGGAAGGAAGAATGAAACTTGACGTACTTCAGTCGCGCATTAAATTCCGCGGAAGTAAAGTACGCGGCCGTGGAACGAGAGGCATAGCAGTGAAATTTATGGCCGCACAGTCAACAGACCTCTTATTTGGGGTATAAAGTAGCGTATACAGAGTGACCACAGACCGGCTGGTCTGGATATGAAGGCTAAAAGCCCAAGCAGTCGCATAGCGCCTGGCAGACACTTTTGAGTGAATACGATTTGAGGAGAATACTTACCAGGTAGAGAGAACGTTGTTGCCGATTATTATCGAGGATACAACAACAAGAGAGTGACGTACTAGAAAGAAGGTCAGAAGGGACGAGTATTGGTCCTAATGTAGTGACTCAAGGAAGCTGCAAGCATTTAAGATGTGGAACTAGAGGAGTTTATTAGAAGCCAAGATACCGACCCGGAAGTGAGGGCGGTGAAAGAAGTAGTGAAGCGAGGTAAAGAGAGTAGAGGTATCGATATCAGGAAGTTATCGATAGACCAAATGATGGTAGAGGAGAATGTGCTGTATAAGCATTATAGCTGACGAGTATGGTCGCGAGCATCGGTGTCATAGTGTAAACTAAAGGACCTATTCCCCAAGCATTGCGTTGGCTCACATCGCAGTTATGGCCGGCACGGGGGAGTCAAGACAACGTTGGGCAAGGTGTACGAACTGTGCATATGGCCGGGGATGGAAAGTATCTATACTAACTATTGCCAAAAAACTGTCCGGTGTGTAGGAGCTGTAAAGCTAGCTACCGTGCAAAGGCACATTAGGGAGTACCGAGAGTTGGTACTAAGTATGAGGGATCCATATGGCTCTCATAGGCCCAGTAAGTACCTCGGAAGAAGGACATAAGTATATTATGACGGTCATAGACGTGATGACCAGGTCCCTGATTGCAGTTCCGTTTGAAGTCAAAGAGCGCTAGTGATAGTGCACAAGCTTTTTACAGGCATGTAATATGTGCACAAGGAGCCACCAGAGTTGCCATCGTTACAGACAATGGGGAGAGTTATAACAATGTGTTTGAAAACACTCTCAGAAAGTTAGTATAAGACATTTAAGGACTACACCATACCACCCCAGTAGTAATGGAATAAAGGAAAAGAGTAATGGGACGATAGTTAATAATTAAGAACACTATTGTGAAGATAATAGAAGAGCTTGGACAAATGGTTGCCTACAAGCAAACACATGCCTATAATACTGCCCTATCCCCGAGTCATAAAAGACTCTCCCTTCTTTCTCCTATATTTGAGAGATTGCAAGGGACGCCATACGAAACACTGAGCAACACTTGCCCACCTTTGTACAACACACAGATTACAGAAGAGAAAACAGTGTTAATTTCCAAGAAGGTATACACTACCTGCCAAGCAGTACCTAGAGGAGGGAAGACTGGAAAAATGAGGAGGGGGTTTAAAAGGACCAAAATGCTAGTAGTAGAAATAGGTGATAGAGTATATTTGAGGAATATACCGAAACCAGGAGAACCAAAAGAAGTTACAACCTTTCTATGAAGGCCCATACCGAGTCATAGATAAAGATAAGTTGATGGTTGTATGAAAGTAAAGAGACTTAGAGGAGGTCAAATTAAGTCAATACACACAAACAATGTAAAAGTAGTACCTGAGGATGGTCTAGACATGTCAAATGTAGGAATATTGACACGCATTCCCCTGGCAAGGAGAATAGTATGTGCTACATCCGCCCCTAACTGTAGGCCCACATATGGTGAGGCAGCATCTATACTCCTTGTTCTAGATGACTCAATAACTAACGAAGCAGCGGTGTGACCATATCACTACTAGCCAGTATGACATGAGGAGGGTAATCCACGAGAATGATGCGCTAAAATGATAACAGTGAAGAGCAGAATCAGAAGCTACTCCTCTGCGCGGCGCCCAGTACGATCAAATACCACCGGGGGCAGAATTACCCCCTTTCATAATGGGCAGACCGATAGGAATACAAGTGCGTCAGAAGGAGAAGTACAGAGATAGTATCATAAAGGGATTGAAAAAGTTCAATTAGAAATCAGTCAGCGGCCGTAAAGTAACGTAACGTCTCTCAATTTGCAGGCTCTGGGTTAGACTCCAACTTTGGGAAACCATTCACCCAGCACAAGAACAACCAATGAGAGCGGGTTGGCCTTCACTCCGGCTTTTCGAATGCTAATCGGGGAGGGCTATATAGTTCAAAGCATGGTGAAAACCGATGCTGATTACAACCCCATGACGATGCTTCAAATCTGACAAGAGGCCAGATGTTGCATGGAGTATGGGGCATATCGAATCGCTCATACCACGGTGGATCTTGCTTATAGCGTACTTTAGACGGGTTTCACGGTGAGTTCAGTAAAATATCAAGGAAGCAAAAAGCATTCTTGACATCAGTGAGTGGTCGGTGCTCCACACTCACGTTATCGTCGCGGAGCAGCAAAACTTATTGGTGGTCCCGTGCCTAACTACTTTTGGAGAGAACAGCGACGCAGGAACAAGTTGAAAAATACACAAAAACTAGATAAACCGTAAATCAAATTGACGGAATCTGAAAGACAAACGTTGAAACAACATTCAGAGATCCTTAAACATAACGATACAGAGACCTCAGACATATTAATTCCGGCAATATTCCCGTCTAGAGAACCGCAGGCAGAAACAGCCGCTGATATTATAGGGAGATTTTCTATCAAAATCTGAGAAATAGAAGGTGATGTACGGTGATAGAAAACTATTCATTAATCCAGTTAGCATGTCAGACCTGGACCATGACTTCACCAACTTGAAAATGTTTTATGAGAGCTAACAGACGGATGCATCCCCCTAATATTCCTGATGATGTATTGTTAGATTACTTAAGAAAGCTTCACTGAGGCTACAGGGTTGTATTCCCGCGGAACAGGAAGCTTTCCTTGTACCGGGATATAAGTACTGTATATACGAGACGCACGGCCTTCAAAGGTTCGCTTTGTACTATTTAGTTATCCCTATGAAGGGAGACCCTTTTGATATCTTGCTGTGTTTGAGATTCATGCATTGCCCTCCCAAATACCCTCCATAGACCCTAAGTATTTTGTACCAATAACACCTGATGCTAGATATTGGCAGTATCAGAGATCGTAAACATGTACATGTTGGTACAAGATTTGAGCGTTGTAGGAGACATGACGTCTTCTCAGTTGCCGCCCAGGGGTCAATTTATACGACAGACGAAAGTGTCGGTGAAATAAGTACTTTCTAGGCACCCGGATGCTGCTGCGCTCTGTCCGAAAACAGTTGGTGGAGAGGTTCCGGCCGACGTTCCACCGATACCTGGAGGATGGGCTTTCAGTGCGGATTCAACCTACACACTTACCATGGTGTGCCCATCCAAGCTCCTTAAGAGTTCCAGCAGACGATCCAAGGCACAGGGATCTCCAAATTGGGCCGGCTGTGCGGTCCATGCCGATAACCTTCAAGTTGCGGGCGCTGGATGAGGTGGTCGCGACGCGCCGCTGAGTGTTCCACCCATCCACCCTGCCCCTAGCACCCTTGCTGGCGGGGTGGGAGAAACGGGGTCCTGACTCAGCTGCCAACGCCTCCCTCCACCTATGGGGGCGTTCCACAACGGAGCTGTCTGTCCTAGCACCAAGCCTCCTTCCTATTCCACCGGGGTGGAGGCGCCGCCGACGGAGTCCCGTATGCTGCTGGTGGGTATGGGTCTTGGGTGGGCGCGGGTCTCCCTCCAGGCCATGCACGATGGTTGGTGTCTGGTGGACGCGTCCGGGCTTTGCAGCAGGTCCCTCGTCGGACACTGTCCCTAGCTGTTCACTCTTCTGTGTTGAACATGGTGGCCCGCCCGTATCGCCCAGGTACGGAGCGCCGTCCGAGTATGGCGAAGGGACGCGCCATCTTGGAGGGGAAGGTCTGTCGTGGCCGTCTTCGAAACGAGTGAAGAAGTGGACGAAGACAATGTGAACAGGAGCCAGCTGAACAAATGGAGAACAATACAAATGACTCAAAACATGATAGTATGGGTGAGGAGGTAGAGTAGACAGGAAGTTATCGTAGGACATAGGGCGTGAAGTAGCGATACGGGCACCAGTGGCGACCGGAAGTAACATAGGGCGTTATATGGGGAGTTAAACGCCGATACGGACACCAGGCGCTTCGTGGCCTGTTCAATGACCTGAAAAAGATTTAGTCTAAAAACAGGACACCTGAAGGAAGACAGATACACAGAGAGGAGCGAGAGGAACAACCAGTTTCTCATACTGGGCTAGTCACCCACCCTTGTTATAAGGCACTTAGCCGGTGATGCTAAAAACAGTGTCCCCTCGACATAAATAGATAGAGAAATGGACCCCTCTTAGGCTGTCTTCCTGCTGTTGGGGACCACGGGAATAGTAGTAACTGAGTGACTTTTAAGACTGAGTTTGGATTGATTGTGCAGTGACCGTGACTATGGTCATATCCATGTATATACAGTACATCCCGAATGTTTATCAAGTGTTAACGTAATGGTTTCCAGATTCCCATAAGAAGAAGATTGGTCAAGAGACAAAATAAATGTTGTATGTGATTATTATGTTATTTTAGAAGAAAATGTAGGAAACTATAAGCTGCGTGTCTCAGCCCCACTTAAACGAGCCCAGGTACCTTATGACATCTTGTGCCTAACCAAAGTATTCAGTTGATAAGCAGGTTTTTGTCTTAAGCCTTCATGAAAATAAATTATAGAGGGAGGGGCTGGACATTATAGTAGAGGGCCCTACCCTTGAAGCCCGTGACCAATTTCTCCTGATAAAGGTTTGAAGGTGGTTTTAAATGACTTTAGGATACTGAACAAAATAAAGCCCCTATGTCCCTCACAAAGTGCGGGCTCAACTCCGCCAGGGCAAAATCCTGATAGCACCGTGGACAAAAAAAAAGATTGTCGTTCTTCACTCATTTAATTGCTCTAAATATGTTCTGGTGTCTAAAATGCATGTTTTTAGGTCAAGCGAAAGCTTACAGACATCATAGAGTGGAATGTGTGGACAAAAAAGTCAATTGTAATTGATTATTTATTAACACGAAAAATCTGGTTGTCAGATGTTTTTCGTCATGGCAGGATTAACCGCAGAAGCGTTCTGTTGCTCAGGCATTAAGAGGCAAAACACTACAAGAGACGCATTCGATTGTCGGCGCTGATGTATGAAGCACTCATGCGAAGACCTCATATTATACAGTCTGTGCTATGGTGCTTCTGCGGGCCTGAAGATGTCAAATGTTAACTGGTGGATTTTGAGAGACCCATCATCATCCTTCCAAGAATGTGAAAACAGAGCTATGCCTTACTATTATCAAACCACACAACATATAACTATTGTTGCAGAGAGTTTGAAACCCCGGGAGTGGCGTCGTAGGGTGGGCGAGGGGACGCGCCCCCCGGCGTATGCCCCAATGATTGATGAATGGCGAAAATACTGGATGTCTTTTCTTGAGATGACTGAGATTCTGATGATGAACTTGCAGCACCCTAAGAACCAGAACTGGAAGAATTCAAAGCATCTCTACGTTTGATGTTGCCTAGATTGAGATCTATGACCAACAGCAAGATGGAAGGTGGATGGTGGGAGTACTGCTGGAACTGAGCCAATCTTCATGAGGAAAGAAACAGCCTACATGAGGGATGGTTTGTTTTTCCCAGTCAATCACTGTAAACTTACTCTTGTTTACCTCTTGATCTGGGATAGAGATGACCATGAACAAGAATCGAAGATGAAAGATGGTTGCTTTAAAATCCTCACAAAATGGGAAGATGTTGCCCACGGATTCAAAAGAAACTGTGAACTCCGTCAACCAAGTCAGATCATCTCTACATACCATGGCACAGAGTACCCTGTCAAAACAGCAACACAGTAACAAACACAAAAAAAACACGTTTGAAGCCTGGGTGAGCAGGCGGTACAGGATATTGATAGCTGCATCACTGAATGTTCCTGTGAGACCCCATTCAACACAGACAATCCTAGCTGAGTTCTTCAATCTGGTGTTCTGGCTTTCTACTGCACGTGTTTGATGACTTCGAGTCTGACCTCATTCACGATGGTGAGAGTGGTTAGGATATTTCTGCAATGAACCGCATGTTGAGTGACAATATACCATATACTCTTACGTGCACAGAACAATCACGACGGAACTTCAGTAATCCACCACCTGTCATAGGGACAATACTGACAAGGTTACCAAATTCAGAAGGCCAGGAGAACAAGGCAATGGTGTTCCATCATAGCACTAGGCAGAAGCACACGACGACAAGTTTAACCCTCAGTAACGTGATGGGATATCGAGTGACAGAATAATGTTTGCCACATAACAAAACGTTAACGGACAATAAGAAAGACCCAAAAAGCCAATGTGCATATAACCTTATATATGGAGACCTGGATTCCAAGGAGTACATTGACTAAGTTGATATGGGATTCATATGGCGGTCTGTCAACCCATCATTTGAGGACCGTGAACAATCAGATAGTACTAGCTTCACATGGCGGGATTATGCTTCCAAGATGTTGTCCATAATAATGTCCAGACACAAAAATGCTTCAAAGATTGTGTTGGTTAATAACCGCTATTATAAGTCGGTGTATTGTAGAGACTTATCTGGGCTGAGTTAAATGGTACGTCCAGTTTGTACACATTTATATTTCCAATAATGAACATAGAATATTTACAACCAATTATGTCGTGACACCAAGCCAGGGAGTGTCTCAATGAACGCTTGTGAGGAACGTCTTGGTAATGTGGAGATCCGAGATGTTCCGTCTTGAACACAGCCAGGGAGCTCGCGGGATGAGTTGTTGTAGTTAGTGTGTTCCGAGGCTTTCTCCCCCTCCTCGTGATTCTGGCTTCTTATCACTTCTGGTATGTAGGTCGTTGACCCTATACTTTATGCTGACAACTAGGCATTTGTCCTGTGACATACTTAGATCGAGCTATCATAGTGCAAGCTATCACTGGTTCTCACGGAGGAACATAGGAGGAAAGTTATCCTTATAATTATATATATAACATATTATATATATATATATATATATATATATATATATATATATATATATATATATATATATATATATATATATATATATATATATATATATATATATATATATATATATATATATATATATATATAATTATATATATAATAATATAAGCGAAAGTGTGTGTGTGGTGTGTGTCTGTGTCTGTGTGTGTGTCCGCGATAGGTGCCGCCCCCAGTGACGCAATCCCATCATATGGCACATTTTTGGAACCAGGTCGACCAGGGGCACATTTTAAGCCCATTTATGGGATGATCCGATCACTTTTTTTTTATTTAGTAGCCTATTAGCGAGAATTGTGAAAAAAAATGTGGGTTGCGAGAATTGAGGAAACCTTGATGTAGGGTGATGGGTAATGGGTGAGTGAATGGGTGGGGTGATGGGTAATGGGTGAGTGAATGAGTGGGGGGTGATGGGTGAGGGAATAGGTGGGGGGTGATGGGTAATGGGTGAGTGAATGGGTGTGTGGTGATGAGTAATGGGTGAGTGAATGGGTGGGGGGTGATGAGTAAGGCGTTAATACATACATTTCTACATCCATGATTTCAGGAAAGTTACAAGAGTAAAAACTGACTGACATTATGACTTGCCATTTACCATCAAAGACAGTGAACGAAATCTTCGCTCTAGTAATATTGAAGGCTCTAAGAACATCTTCATCCGGCCTTCAGACAAATTTTCCTCAGCTAGAGCTTTCCAGGATTTGTTGCACAATCCAGCTAATAAACAACGCTTGCAGTCATTTCTCCAAGATGAGATCCGTCTAAGGTGCTGTGAACATCCCAATGTCCAGTTTTTTTCAGAAATTCAGTGGGTCCAAAGTGTTGGAATTTATCCACAGGAGACAGAATTGGCAATTTTGAATTTGAACACATCGAAGCAGACACGATTATCTTTTTTATATATTCCCAAATCAGAAGATCAGGGATTGATACTGATGTGTCATGAAAGCTGA
>JACEEZ010006461.1:0-24479 GCA_016584305.1 Chionoecetes opilio | reverse complement strand
AAAAAAAAAAAACAGCAATAAAAAAAAAAACCCGAGGAAAAAAATTTTTTGAATTTTCGTGTACAAAAAAGCAATACAAAATGAAAAAGAAAGACCAAAAAACACTTTACAATAAAGTGTGACCTAGGTATTAAAAAATTTTGCACAAATATAAAACAGGGTTTTTTTATTTTCTTAATGAATTTTTAAAAACAGGTATAACATTTTCCTAATCCTCCCCCCTTTAAACTTTTTTGTTTTTTTAGTACTGAAAAAAAAAAGATACCTATTAAGACCACTGAAGCAATGGTGCCCAGTAGCATGGGAAAAAAAAAATGAAAAAAAATCATTATTCCTAGTCAAATTTTCCAAAAGACAGCTTCCCTTTTTTTCCCTGTTTTATACATTGAAAGAAATGAAGCTTATCAACTTTATCAAAACCACGAAGGGAAATATGAAACTATAGATCCCAGACAATAAAAAAATACACTATATGTAACTCACTCCTTGTATTATTAAGGGAAAACAGACAAAAAATGAAAAGGGAGAAATAAAAAGGGGTTTACAGACGTGCCTTGCTTCAATAATAAATCTTTGGGGGGCTACCCCGGGGGGGCGCGTCCCCTCCCCCCCCCTACGACGCCACCCCCGGGGGTCCCCACCGCGAGTTCCCATGCAGGCCCCTTTCCCCAATACAAGCAGCTCCGAAAAAAAACATCAATTTGCCCCACCACGACCTTTGTGGGCCCCCCCTGGGCCCCTCCAGCCGGATTGTCTTTTAAGATAAAACCCGATGGGAAGGGATCGGTTTCGGGAGCGTGCCAACCCCAAAATCCGATTTGGCGCGAGGGACTATGCAGGTAAAGGCCTCGATTCGTCCCGGGCAATCGCTGATTTGAACGTAATAATCCAGCGATCCCCATGATTCGCGAAACACTTATTACCAAAGGCAGTTTCGTTCTTAAGCACTATTTAGGTCCATGTCTCCAACCTAGAGAAAGACAGGATACAAGCGACTAAAGACCCGGACTTTGCCCTCCTAAAAGGGTCCCGACAACCCCAAATACTCCCGCTGGCAGCCCAAAACGTGGGCTATCCCAATCCGTCGTAAGATTTCTTGAGTGACCCCTCATTATAGACTGACCAAGTAGTAAAACTTTCCAAGATCTCAATGTCCCGCCACACGCAGAACGACTGACTGCTTCATCTAGTAATCTCCAAATCCCGGACCTGGTCTTGAGCCGGAGACCTCAAGCCCAAAAAGGGCTTTGCCTCCTCGTGCAGCGCCTCGAGAGCCACACCGGGCCCTCCAGCGCTCAGAAAAGATTACTGCATCTGGCAAAAAAAAATCAGGACTTGGTGTTCCCGACGGATGCTCCACAATCATTTTGATCTCAACCTTGCCCCAATCCCCAGTCCATACAAGCGTTGAAAAGGATGGGGCAAGGACGCACCCCTGCTCATCCTGTATTCCGGAAAGAAGCTGGATCACCTCCCCCCAACTCAACACTCTAGCCCAGAATACAGACCAGTTATAAACCAATACCTTGCAGGAATCCCTCGAAGTCGCAGAAGACCCCAAGTGATCACGATGCACTGAGAAAAACCCCTTTTGAGATCAACATAGGCGAAAGACCCCCTGTCGAAATCCCCGGGGGTTTCCACCGGACACGAAGCGTTTGGGAACGGCCTTTGTTGCCTACCAGGCTAAACCCAATGCTGAGGTCTCTGATGTTTCCCAGATGATGCAATTCGTGTCAGCAAAGATGGGAAGCACCGGCCGGTACGCTAAAGCAGTGTAATACCGCGGAAATTGTTGAGCCCTGACGGCCCCCTTTCCTTTTCCAGAGGGGGACACAACCCCCCTTTTCCAGTCGGGAGGAATGGTCCGTTTGCCACAGGGCAGTCAGGACAGCAGCAACCCGGGATCATGGCCTCACCCCATTTTGAGGGCCCGCACTTTTTACAAACACCAGTGCCTTTTCCCACCTTCAATTTTGCTACACCCTCTCTGATTCGTCAAAGAGGGGCGGTTTTTGTAAAGGGGGAGGATGGGCATCCACGCCTTTGATTCCCTTGCATTGCTACAAAAAATATACCGCATGGTACCAAATTGCCTGCATTGCTACCATAAAATCCCACGGAAAATTTTTCCTTGCTTAAACAGAATTTTGTCGATAAAAAAGTTCTTGCGCCCTTTTTATTAAGAATATTTTATAACCCCTCCCCCCCCCCCTTTTATGCCTGGGGTTGTGTAGTGTGGTACACACAAAGACCCGCAACCACACACACCAACACACCAAAAACACACACACACACACACTACAAAACACACACACCAGCATACACCCACACAAAACACACAAAAACAACACAAAAGAAAAAAAGGGAAAAAAGGGGAAAAATCCCTCACCAATATTCTGCTTTAAAAAACTCTCCTCCCCCCCTCCTCTCCCCCTTCCCTTCCTCCCCCCTTCCCTTCCTTTCGGTTTTTCTATTCTACTGCTTTTAGTTTCCGATAGCCCAGTGTGCCCCCCCCAAAAGACCGGAGCAATCCCTCATGCCTCGATTTTGTGAGAACCAATTCGCTCACCTTCCGACCAACCACCGTTAAAAAGCCTTCACACGTCTCGGTTTGATTTAAAGGGCTTCGTTTTGGGGGATCAATGTCAAGACCTGAGGGGAATTTTTTTACTTCGGAGGAATTAATTATGTGCTAGTTTTTTAGTCATGGAAATAGATTTTATAATGTTATAGTCGATGTCTAGTACGCCTAAAAATTTTTTTTCATACAAACCCCAAACCCCAAACCACCCCCCCTACTACTACCACCACCACCACACCCAGCCTTACTAGGGAAAGACACAGAAGGGCTAACTACCCCAAACGAAAGGGAGAAGCTATTCCAGGGGGCCCCTTCCTTTATACTCCCTTTAAAAAATATCCCTCCTCCTCTCCTCCTCCTCCTCCAAACCCTACCCCCTGAACTCCCCTCCTCCTCCCCTCCAAAAATGAAAACCCCAAAATACAATATAAAATGTACTTTTCCTCCGTTATGAGGTCATTTTGGTGATGACCCTTGACGTGCGTAACTTTAGGGCCCCTCTTGTGTTGTCCCATGGGCTTTTTATTTGGGGGAAATGGGGGGGGGAGGGAAAATGGGCGCCGCTTGTCCGTGAGGGGGTTAAAGGGGGAGGGGGGGACGGGGGGGTAGCCCAAAGGGTTTCGAAATGGGGGTTTTTTCTTACCCAAAGGGCTTTTCTCTTTTTTCTTTTTCCCTCTCTCCTTCTCTCTCTCTCTCTCCTTCTTCCTCTCTCTCTCTCTCTCTCTCTCTCTCTCTCTCTCTCTCTCTGAAAAAACCCAAATTAAATCGGGGTTTCCCCCCAAAGTTTGATTTTTAAACTATAAAAATACTAAAAATAAAAATGTAAAGTTTTTTTCCCCTAGTTTTGTGTAAATTGTGTTATGATCATTAATAAGCAATTAGGTTGAAATATCTATCATTTGTTTAAGCAAAATATTGTTCAGGTTTTTTTGTAGGAGAGAGAGAAAAAGGAGAGAGAAGAGAGGAGGAGAGAGAGAAGAGAGAAGGGAAAGGGGAGGGAAAAAAGGGAAAAAGGGAAAAAAGAGAGAGAGAGAGGGGAGGAAAAAGGGAGAAAAGAGAAAAGAGGAAAAAGGGAAAAGAAAAAAAAAATCGAGTGTGGAAGAAAGGGAAAGGGGAGTGTAAAAACCAAGGCAAAAGAGAAGAAAAAATAAAACAGGTGAATGGAAGAGTTAGAAGAAACAACCGAAGACTAAGATTTAAAAAGAGAGAGAGAGAGAGAGAGAGAGAGAGAAGAGAGAGAGAGAGAGAGAGGGGAGAGAGAGGGAGGGGGAAGGGAGAGAGAAAAGAGAGAGGAGAGAGAGGAGGAGGGGGAGAAGAGAGAGAGAGGGGATTATTTTTCATTCAGGTGAAACTTAAAGGAAACCGTCCAAAGGGGCTTAAAACATAGCTATCAGGTTTTTTTTAAGGTTTCTGCCCGGGGGAACATTGATGAATTACTGATGAGGCGACGGTGAAAAGCGTGTTTCGTTCAATGAAACTCAGAAATAGAGAGAGGAAAATTATACAAAAAATTTCATATAGGATTTTTTTAATATTTATTTTTTTTCCCTCCTTTTTTTATACATTTAGTGAAATATTAAATGGGATTTTTTTTGTGTTGTGTAGTGTTTGGGATATTTTTGTAGCTTATTTAGTTTTCCAAATAAATAAGATTCACAGTAAAAGATGTGCGTAAAACCTCATAGCTTTTGCGACGCGTTAATGACGCCCGGGGAAAATTTTCAAAGCAAAACAGGTGGGGAAAATTTAAAACAATTAATAAAATTGAACACCTCCTTAAAAAATAGTAGACAAAAACAAACAAATTTATGGCACCTAAGCTACTTCCATTTTTTCCCTTATATTTTTTCTCTGCTATTTTTTTTACATCACAAAGGGCTGGCCCAAGGGGAAAAAAAAAAAAAAACCCCTAATTTCCCGTCTCTAAAAGAAGACCTAAATATAGAAAGATATAGAAAAAAGGGTGGGCCAATTTAGATACTTTCCTTACGTTTTAACTAATGAGCCAAACAAAAACACGTGAAAGAAACAATAAGTTAAAAGAAATAAAATACAAGTGAATAGTACAACGTTGCCGGGGTAGAAGAGTATAAAGGACATTTTTTTCAATGGGTGGGACCGAGGGAAGTAAGATTTTTTTTTCTGTTCCTTTCCCAACTTGCTTTGTAATTCATAAGACCCAAGGATGTTCCTTTAGGTCGAGGAGACGCAGTGAGCATCCCAGACAGGCTCTTAAATCGGCATTAAGATACTCGAAATCACTCGGTCAGGGTTTTCATCACCTAAGTGTTGGAATTGTTTTTGTTGTTGTTTTTTGTTTTTGGTAGTGGGGGTTTATGTTAAAGGTGATAAAAACACTGGAAAAAAAAAATGGTTTGGGGTGTTGAGTAGGGGAAAGTGGGAGGAGGAGGAGGGGGAAGTCAGATGTGATGATGATGTAGGTCACTACCACACACACACACACACACACACCACACACAACACACACACACACACACACACACGCACACCCCACAGCACACGCACACGCACACCACACAACACACACACACACGCACACAACACGCACAACCACCCCACACACACACACAAAATGATCGTTATCGAACAAAAATCAATCGCATTTATTTCCTATTTTAAAACGTGCAAGCCTCAGAAAACCCGAGACAGTTTTAAAGTTTTGTTTGTGAAGTATTTGGCCCCCCTTATCTTTTTTATTTATCCATTATCTTTTTATGGGCCATCTGTATTTTTTTCTTTATATTTTTTTTTTTAGGGTCTTTTTTTAAGTTAATATATTTTTTTAAAAATATTTTAAATTAAATTTTCCGTTTACCATTGATTTAATTTTCACTGGTCAAAAAAAAAAAAAAAAAATTTGGCATGGAATTTAAAAAAAGTTTAGACTAATTTGAGGGTGTTGAATTCAAATTGATCTTATATTTTTTTCTTACATCCGTTTTTTCGCTATAGGTATTTTCCCTTTCATGAATTTTAAAAAAAATTTTTCCTTTTTAATATGTAGCAAAAAGGGGCCCGGGTTATGGTTTATTTTTTTAAACAGCCCCAAAAAAATGGGGAATATCTTCGTTTTTTTTTTGAACATGCATAACATTCCATTTTTTATGATACAAAATAAACAAAAAAATTTTTAAATTGCAAGGGGAAAGTCCGCAGGTAGTGTTTTTTTAGAATTTTTCATTTAATTTAGTTTTTTATTGTTTTCTCCCGTTTTTTCTTTTTTTGAAACAATGCCTAAGGTTTAGGTGGTTGGGGACAAATTTAAGGGGAAAAAACTCAGGTCAACGCTTTTTTCTTTTTTTTTGTCCGAGTTGGGTTGCTGCTTAACAATGGCCTCTAATCTCACAGAAAAAAGGTAAATGATCCAAATATATTTTGTACATCTGTGGGAAACTTTTTTTGAAGACTCAGAGGCGCAAAATTACGACTTTGTTAAAAGCGGTATTTTTCGTACTTCAAAGTACCACTTTGGGGAAACCCAAGACAAGGGGATTGGGTCCTCACAAAAGGGCAAAACCGTGTTGAGCTTTGAACATGGGCCAAAGGGAAAAAAGGAAACTTAAATTTGGAGGCCTAGGTTGGGGGAGAACCAAGCAATATTTTGATGGGCTGCGTTTCTGCCTTTCAAAGAAAGGTTTTATAAAAAAAACAAGTATTTTTCAAACCCAAGTACCCTTGCTTTTGAAAATTTTCCCATAGTGAAGAAAAAAACCGTACCAATATTTAGAGTTCAAAAAAAAAAGATGAAACAGATTCGCTCACCCTGTCCCACGAGAAGAAGACACTCGATTTTTTTCAGCCATCTGATGAAGATTGTGACAAACCCCAAATTTGTTTTTCCAGTCCTTTTAATGATTTGGTTAGAGCTTTTTCTACCCAAAAAAGTCTGAAGTTTTCTTCAAGACTGCAAGAGAACGAATCTGAAACCCCGGGACAGGTTTCATTTTATCGTAACAGGGGAAACCGAACGCGAAGTACTTCCATTAGAGGCCAGTTTTCTATTTTACTGATGTAGAAGGGGGACTTTTTTATGGGAGCAGCATATGATTCAAAGGGGTTGGGGCTTTTTATTGCCCCGTCCAAAAGAAGTTTTAAATGTGTTTTGTTCACAATGGAAAAAAGTATGGCCTGTACCAATAGGTCATTCTGTAAAACTTAAAAAAAGAATAAAAAAACATCAAGGCCAGAAGGGTTTCAAACATGTTCATGGGTGGTTATTGTGCGATTTTAAAAGGTTAACTTTCTTTTAGGTCAGCAAGGGGGGTCACAAAATACCCCCCGTTTTTTGTGTTACTGGGACAGTAGAGCTCAGCGACATTGGGGGAAAAAAAGGGTGGCCTCACGACAGAGTTTGGCATCTGGGGCGATAAAAATGTCATCAATGATCCTCTAGTGGGGGGGGAAGAAGATTGCTTCCTCCCTTGCACATAAAACTTTGGGTTTATGAACAGTCGCAAAGCTCTGACACAGTGGAGAATGTTCACTTATATGTTCAATTTTTTTGGTTTAGTGAAGAGAAGAAAAAGGCTGGAAAATTTTTATGGCCCAAATAAGAACACTAATAGAGATCCAAAATTTACACACAAAAATAGAAGAAGAAAGAGCTGGAGTGCATTTTGTAAGTGGTGAAAAATTTTTTGGGGAAAAAAGAAAGCAGACAACATGAAGAATTGTGGGAGTACAAAGGCCTGCAATCTTGATGTAAATGAGTATCAAGGTTCACTATTACACAGCATTTTGGACAAGTTTCCGGAAACTTGGGGATGTGAGCAGGAACAAGGGGAGCTTTTATTCCCCAAAATTAAAACAAAGAAGAAAAACAGGGCCGGTGGGACTCCTTGATGGCGGGGGTTAGCTGGGCTTTATGAGGGAAAACCCCCCCCCCCCCCAAAGCTGACTCAGGATCAGCCAAGAAAAAAAAATTTTCCCAAAAGCTACTGCCAGCCTTTCACCAATTTTAGATTGTTTTATTTTCTTTTCAATTCTGTCACTATATTTGATTTTCTTGTACAGGACTTCTAATCTTTGTAATTTCCTTTATTTTAAAAAATACAAAATTTTTTCTAAAAAATCCTGTTTTTATCTTAAACCTTTGATAATGGCTATGACATTGCTCAAAAATTTAAAAAGCTATACGCAAATCCCGAGTGTAGCAAAAATTGAGTTCATATTTGTAATAGCAGCCCAAATTTAGTTAGATTTGTTTTAAAAAACCTTTTGCCAGAAATATCGGTTACCCGTGTTTATATCTATGTATTATAACAAAAATGTTTTTTTTTGTCTTTGATAATCCGTTATTTAAGTTATATAAAACATTTTTTTCAATTTTTCACACACACACAACACACACACACACACACACACACACACACACACACAAAAACACACACACACACACACACACACACACGGTAACTCCGTGTATGTAAGGGAAACAAGCTCAGCTCACAACCGAGAATCCGGGTTCGATCGCCGGGTGGCGCGGAAACAGATGGGTTGTTTCTCTTAAAACCCGAGCCCCTGTCCACGCCAGCATGAATGGGTACCGGGTGTTTTTAGCCGGGTTTTGTGACCTGCTCTCCGGTGGGTGCTGCTTCGGCCAACACAAAGCCCTAAGGATAAGGATAAAAATGTTGATATGGAGACGGGGCCAACACAGCTGCTCTGGCCCTGTAAAATACCAACTAGATGATACAACTAGATGAATACACACACACACACACGACACGCACCGCACAGCACAGACCACCCCACGCACACGCACACGCACACGCACACGCACCACTTACACCACAGCACACTACACACACACACACAGACCTCACACACACACACACACAACCAACAGCCACACACACACACCACACATACACACACACACACCAGCAACACACACCCACCACACACGCACACACACACACACACATACACTACCACGATACGACACACACACACACACACACTACACACACACACACGAACGCACAACATACCACACACACACACACACACATACGCCACACACAACACGACATACACACACACACTACACACAGACATAACACACACACCACACGCAACACACACATACACACACACACACACACACACATACACGCACCAGAGCTACACACACATACACATACACACACACGCACCAACACGCACCACACATCAAACACACACACCACACAGCCACACACACGCACACACACACAAAGCACACACACACACACCCACACACACATATATAAAAAAACCAAAATAACAATCAAATCACAAACAAGACATTAGCAGCACTTTCATAATACCTCATTCAAAGTTTGATTTCAATTTCCATTCTGTCTTGATTCACAGATCACCCGTAGCAAGGAGTCGAGTCCGCCTGTTTGGAACCTCACAACTTCCGTACACACGAGCCACCGAGGACGTCAGTCTGCCCCTACCGGCGAGGTGGGAGAGGAGTAGGTGACGGCCGCTCGGCCTCACCCTCCTCTCCCGCTCATCCTCTGAAACTCGTACGAAATGTACGCCAACGTGAACTATCCTGTGTTGTGAATCCCTTGTACCCTTCCCTGCTAACACTCGGGTTTCCTGAAGGAGTGACGGAAGGAGAGGACGTGTTTAACTGGCATAGAATCAGACATTGAGAGAAAATCACCTCGGTAGCTTATCAGATCAGCTCCTCATAATGTAAGTTACCACTTACATCATATCTACGTTGATCTATATCGACTTGTATTACACAGTTTATAATCATCGTTTATTTTCATCATTTCCCTAGCGGTAAGTGGGGATCTAGTGTCTTTAACAGGGTATATATTTTGTCATTTACTACGTTGGTTATAAGTTTCGCGTGGTGAGTTGGCAATCTCCCAGGTTATGGAGAGGCTTCCTCTTCCAAGCTTCTCTCTCGGCTTTTGGCATCTGTTAATCCTTGTCCGAGGTAGTGTTGGAACGTCCGTGGCGGCCGTGATTGGTTGAGGCGTTGTGGCCTCTCGTGGCGCTATTGGTTGATTATGTCTAGGGGTTTACGTGCTCTATACTCACTGTGTTTTTAATAGTAATGGAGTGGGGTTTTTTGTGTATCTAAATAAAGGTAATGGTTTGTATATTGATCATATGGAGTTTAAAGAGAGAGAGAGAGAGAGAGAGAGAGAGAGAGATAGAGAGAGAGAGAGGGAGAGAGAGAGAGAGAGAGAGAGAGAGAGAGAGAGAAGAGAGAGAGAGAGTAGATAGAGAGAAGAGAACACCAACCACCAGCCGTAAGGAAACGAATACACCCATTTAGTGCTGCAACTTTTTCAAGCTTAGGTGGCGTCAAGGGGTTTGACGACCATACCACTTATCCATCATACCTAGATAGGTTCTATAGGTCTGAAAACATGAAATGCTAATGATAGCTCCTTGCAAAACCTTGTGCGAGTGCTGGAGAATTCAACCAGATATACAAGCCGACACGCTAAAATTTCCGCGCGTCAGTTTTAGTCACTTCGAAGACACTCGCCACAAACCATTTAAAAACTATTGGCACCTAGTTGAAGGTCTTCACAATGAATACCAAAAATGCATAAATTTGCTATCGTTCGTGGTAAAAATAATACTATAGGTTGTAATTAGGAATCACAGGGATAACCATAACTTTTAAATATAGACATTTTGAAGTTTTGACATTTATTTTCTTTTTTAATAGGAAATATTAATTCTAGCTATTTCGTTCACTTATATTTGAAGAAATGTACATCCTTAAGATTTACAAAGGCAACAAATTGTAGTTCGTTACTGGTATTTGGCAACAGAGTAGGGATAATAATTTTTTTTTTTTTTTTTTTTAGAAAATGGGTGTGCCGCCACCTGACCGTGAGCCCGCTCTGTGCCTTGGCACTGCTTGCTTAAGATTTATATATTATTTTCAAATAAGGTTTCTTCTTTCCCAAAGTAACACCATGTCACTACAAATAAATGAAAACACCGTATTGTAAATAAAATTATCTAATAGGGGTCTCTTTATTCTCTCTGTATATTGTATTGTTAATAAGAAGGCCATTCATATGATGTTCATTAACGGATATCAAATTAGGTCATAAAAAAAGTAAAGTTTCTTGATAACCCAAAAAAAAATACTTTAATAGTTCATTTTATAAACCCATACAGTTACTTTAAACAGAGTGATACTAATTACATACTAAAAAAAAAAATTTATATACTTTCTCCGCAAACAGTATCGGTATGGCTCACTAGCGCCTGCGGTGAATTGGATCCGAAACATCTGTTTCTTGCATGCCGCAACATTTTTTGGGCGACTGTACATGAGACAAGTTAACATGCGTGTAGAGTATCTATAAACACCAATGTTTTCTTTGTAATCCCAGTAACTAATGATTAGTACTATGTGCTATTATAGAGTGGGATGTTCCTAGCATATTAAGCAAAATTGTTAAACAATCATAATTGTCGCTGACTGTCAGCTGAACCAGTAAGACTTAAAAAATAGATAATATTACGTATTTTTAGCAGTTTGTGAATCATTACCTAATCAGAGTTCACAATCATTGCTCATCTCAAGAATGCACTCGAGTGAGTGTTTGCACACATAGTCCATCCTCGTCCTGTTCACTACGACTACGCGTGGTAATGCTGCTCGACACACGCAGTCAGCTGTGCATGACGGTTGTTCAACCAAGCAAACTGCAATCCTCGTTGCAGTCTTCACAAATCAGAGGATGTCGTTGAGTAATTCAGGTTGAAGCACAAGCTTGTGTCCATCATGATGTTGAAGCAGTTTTAGTATCACATTAATCTCCCATCCAAATTTCGTGGACATCTTTCAGCTCCAACATTCCAGTAGCTCTTTCCTTCCACACAAACAACGGCATGCTACTCTCAGGATGTGGCTGCTACAGCCTTTTTTCTGTCGGTGGCAGCTTTTGTGGTCAATTTTTTCGGAGGCTAACTTGCATCGTAACTCTTAGGAGGGTTTTCCTCATCGTCCCTCCATATAATGCAACAACACATTTTATGAGCAGCATTTACTTCATTAGTGTGGGTTTCCCTGTTTCCTAGAGATATAATGCTTGTTATCTGCTTGAATACTTCATCATTACTTTGAATGCTGTCTTTTTTTTCCATGACCACCAAATGAGCTTGTTGGTGTCACACCAGATAAGGCAGTAGACAGACAGGAGAATGGCATGTTGTTCTGGTCTAAGCGCTCTCACATCTCGTGTAGTTGGGATGTATCTAGTCAGACTTGTAGGCTTTGTAGCAAATACAACTCTCGCAGGGTAATTGTTTGATACAATGATGTACAAAGGATACAAAGGACGGTCAGTATCTGGGCTATGGAGACCACAATTTCAGTAGCACCCCTGCTTACTTAACAGCGTGTATGTGCAGTGGCGTATGATCCTGGTTCTGATTCCTCTGGTTGGATTCCAGTTCAGGGAACAGTCTCAACGTTTGTTGGCAGTAATTCTTGGTGCATGGTTGTCATTTGCCTCCACTATTTACACTTCAAGGCCTTGTGGTAGGCACAGCTGTTGCTTGACAATTACTCAGTGTAGACTCTTGGAACGTGCTGCTTTATATCTGAATTGCTGAGAATGTGGTCCTTGTTGACATGTACCTGGCACCACGGCTATGTTTATACGCACAGCTTGGTCTATTACCCTCCACGATTTATTCTTGCCTGTGATTTGACACTCTTTAATAATACCGATCAAATTAATGTGGATTTGTGATGGAGTTCCCAATCTTGACTGAGTTTTCTGACGAACAAAAACTGTGAAGTCTGATCTAGGGTCTTTGAAGTGTGGCTCCCTCTTTCTTGGAATGGAAGCTTCTTATTACTGCCATTGTTGTCATAGATCACACAGTCGCTCGCTGCCATGGTTTCATTTTAGTTCCAAGCACTCTTCAGTTTTTGTGTCCAAAGTCAGACTAGAATTTGCAGAGCTAGCCTACCATCCTCCCTGAACAAACTCATAGGTACACTCGAGCTCTCAAAGACATCACTCTCGAAAGGTACCTTCTTCTGCTCATTCATAGCAACAGTCTCCTGTACATGACATGCAAGTATCTAGAGCAACTGTTTGAAGTTCACCCTGAATTTTTTGTCCATATCCTTCATTGTTTTGGGTTTTTGTCCGAGGCTAGGGTCATAAACCTTTTTTGGGTTGTTGTATTATCTCTTTGTCTTTGCTAGCCTCTCCTCCAAAAACTTGGTAGCTAAGTCGCTCTCCTGTTTCTTACATAGGCTTGTCATGGCGTCTTGTAGATCTGTTCTTGGCTACTGCTCCTGTTGCAAAAACGTACCAGCTTACTTGGTGCATTCTCTGTCAAAGATCTATGTACATGTTTCAAAAAGGTTGTTCATCGTTGCAACTGAAAAGTTCCAATTCTTCCTATACCTGGCTAACTTGTATGGTGTTGTTGGTTGTGCTGTTTCCTTTTTCTTCCTAGGCAGACCTCTTCATGAACACCATGAATATTTAGCACTCACTGCCTTGACAAAAAGAATCTTTGCAAGGACACTAACCTTTGAGGTCAAGGCGATAAATTTCCACCAGTTCCTTTAGAACACATTGTTTTCCGTGACCTCCAGAGCATAATCGGCCATGACAAAGCGTTGAAACGTCCCCTCTGCAGTTTTTGCCACAACCGTCCTTTATTGAAGCTTCCTGTATTCGTTTTGACTTAAAATTGACTCTAGCTTCAGCTCCTCATCGATTGATACTCAGTTTTTCATATGCTGGTGAATTTTTCCAGAATTCTTCCGCCTCAGTATTCCTACTGCAGGAATGTAGACTGCCTCCTTCCTGTTTTGTGGCCTCCATGTTCCTGAGAATCTTCCAAGTTATCTTCCTTCAACATCAAGCAAGAGTTTTGGTTGAGCAGATAAGCGTTCTTGATAGCATCCCAACACTGACTGTTCCACTGCTGACCAAATCTGATCTTCCTGGCTGTTGGTTGAAGGCCACCGTCCGGCCATGTAATTTGCAACAGTCCTCTTAATGTTTCTTGCAAATCCTTGTTCTCGTTTGTGGAACCCTCTAGTTCGGATATATCTGTGTCTCAGCTGGTGAATGTGAATGACTTGTTTGTCTCAATAATAGCTTTCTTGAACTCATGAATACACTTGTTGAATATGATATTTGTTGCTGTCTGCTGGTGATAAAGCTGCGATGTTCCGTTCATTAGTATAATTTTTACACAACTCTTGTCTATGTTACGACTTCCACAGCTAACTAGATCCAACATTCACAACATCAAGGAGCCTATTAAGCATTACCTGGTCTTCACCTTCTTCGGAGCTGCATCTAACACTCTATTTGTACAAATTCTCACCTTTGTCATCAATTAGAGACTGTACATGTACTATAACCATGTTTTTCCGTTTTTTTTGCATGACGCTCCCACAACAAAACCTCACTTTTCCACCGGAAAGACTCCGTCCTCCTTGGTAAAGTATGAGTGACTGTTTCATATTTTTTAACTTTTGTCCGTTCACTTATATTGTTTTTCACTCTCTTTCTGGCATTTTTTCTACACATGATTGTCTTTCTTTGGGCATAGTGTATATTGTACCATACAGGTTCGATGGTCTCATTTTGGTTCTACATTTCTAATGTTACACTCATTTGTGTAACAGTAGCATAGCAGTAGCCCTTGCCTGTCATGAGCAGACTGAAACAAAGTGTCTATTCTGTAGATTAGGTGTACAGGTCTCCCTTTTTATTTTGCTTATTGAATGTATCATGACGAAGTGCACTTTGCTGGATCAATGTATACACATTTTTTCTTGACTCTGCTTCCAAACTTAAGACTCATTTTTTCTGAAAAGAAAAAAGAAAATTATATAGTTTATATAAACTATTTAACATGATGGCATGAGGTTTCACATTAACTTCAATTTGTGCTACTGTGTGTGTTGTGGTCTTAGTGATAACCGCGACTGACAGGTCAGATGCGTTGAGGGCAACGGTTTTTCACTTAATTCATCAAAGTTATTTTATCCTTACTCGTTTGGCAAAAAAAAGGGGTAACGAACTACGGTTATTGCATTGGAACGCGGTGATTTATGTACCTTTCTTGTAAAATTATAAGTGGAACAAATAGCTAGAAATTAATATTTCCTATTAAAAAAAAGACATTAATTTTCAAAACGTCAATTTTCTAAATTTTTTATCGTTATGGTAGCTGTGATTTCCTTAATTTACAACGCTATATATTATTTTAACACAAATCGAGAGAACGATTTTATCTGGCTTTCATTTTGAACCTTCAGCAGTTGCAATAGCTTTGAATGTTGTGTCGGAAGTCTTCGAAGTGACTGAACTGACTCGCGGAATTTTAGCCTTTCGCTGTATTATGTGTTGATTTCTCAGCTCGTCAAGTTTGGCACGGGCTGATCATATCATTTTCATTGTTATTCAGACATATATGAACCTATCTAGGTATGATAGACATGTGGTACTACCGTGCACTCTGGTCAGCTAAATGATGGCTTTTCGGGTCACGGTTGCAGCACTTTATCCAAGAGACCATTTCTTACTAGCAATTAACCGATAAAGAATGTCACAGGAAAATGATGCAATACACTTAAGGCCTATTCAGGGAATATAGGCCTAATGAAGGGCTTATTTTTCCTACCTTGTCGATGAAGAGATTGGCCGACCTGAAATGGCCAGTTAAGGGAATATTAATTAAGAATAAGGGTAAATGTGCCTAATGGGAAAGAGAGGAAAATAGGAAGGGAGGGAAAGGGATAGTTAAGGGGTGAAGGAGAAGAGGAAGGATGCTGGTAGGATTACGGATAAAGTGAAAGGGATTATAAAGAGAGACAAAGATAAAGGTTTATGAGAACAAGGTGTGATTCATGTGTGAGGTTTTGTGTTAATGTATCTGCTAGTTCTTTATTGACTATTTTTCTTATCTCCTTACCATCCTTAGTCTCTCCTCTTTCTTTCCACATCCTCTTCTACTTTTCTCTGTATCTTCCTCTTCCTTCTCCTTCTTGGTCTCATTGTAGCCCACTTCTTGACTTTTTGTATTTTCTTTTTCTCTCCTAGTATTCTGCCTTTCCCTGGTATTCCTTACCCTCTCTCTCCACTTCCTCCCTTCACCACCACCGTCACCACCACACACCACACCCTATCACCCCCCCCCCCCACCACGCACCACCACCACCACCACCACCACCACCACCCCCACCACCACCACAACCACTATCACCACCCGCCACCACCCGCCACCATCACCCACCACCACATCACCACGCCAACACCACCAACCACCACTATCGCCACCGCCACCACCAATTATCAACACCACCACCACCAACCATCACCACCCCACCGGACCACCACCGCCACCATCACACCACCACTATCTACTCACCGCCACCACCACCAAACCACACTATCCCCCCCCTCACCACACAGCCACCACCACTATCACCACCACCGCCCCCAACCCCCACCACTACACCCCCACCCCACCACCACTATCACCACCCCCACACCACCACCACGCACCACCACCACTATCCACCACCACTCGCCAACCACCACTAATCACCCCCACCACCATCCCGCCACCGTCCTATCACCACCCCCCCACCACCATCACCCCAACTTTTTCCCGCCACACCACCCCACCACCACCACCACCAACAAACCACCACCACCACCAACAACTATCACCACCACTATCCACCACCACCACTACCATCATCATTATCACAGCTCATCCAGAATTGCTAAGGTGGGGAACGTTCTTTGTTAAGTGCGGAAAATAAGCCAGTAGAGTCTGCCTAATGAATGTATGATGCCACCTGATTCATTTATTCTACTGCCTGAGAGAGAGAGAGAGAGCGAGAGAGAGAGATAGAGAGAGAGAGAGAGAGAGGAGAGAGAGAGAGAGAGAGAGAGAGAGGGAAAAAAAAAAAGACAGACAGACCTGACAGACACGATACAGACCAGACAGACAGACACATAAGTAGGACAGACAGACAGACATACACTATTTAGACCGACAGACAGTCATGCAGACAGACAGCGAAAAAAATAAATTATTGACAGACAGGCAGACAGACAGACAAGCACAGACAAGCCAGACCCAGACAAGGATACAGACACAAGACAGACAACAACCCTACTGTTAGTCCAATGAATTAAACACATATCATTAACTGAATTTTTTTTCTCATTTTATCATCAATTGGCTCTCATCTCACACACACAACACACACCACACACCAAAACACACAAAAAAAAAACACCACCCACCACACCCACACACAACAAAACACACACACCAACGCACGACGCACGCACGCACGCACGCACCACGCACGCCCCCACGCACGCACGCAGCAAGCACGCACGCACGCACGCACCACGCACGCACGCACGCCCCACGCCCCGCACGCACGCACGCAACCCCACGCACCACGCACGCACGCACGCAACACACAACACACACACCACCCCAACACACCTGGAAAGGTACCTCTTTTTAAAAAAAGAAAAAAATACCCATTCTTTTCTATATACATTTTTTTTTTCTATGAAATTCAGTTTTTCATGTGGGGTGCCTACCCCATGCTGTTTTGCCACTTTAGCACTGCCATTATCTCTCTCTCCTCTCTCTCTCTCTCCCTCTCTCTCTCGCTCTCTTCCCCCCGGCTCTCGCTCTTCGCTCTCCCTCTCTCTCTCTTCTCTCTCTCTCTCTCTCTCTCTCTCTCTCTCTCCTCTCTCTCTCTCCCCTCTCTCTTCTCCCCTCTCTCTTCTCTCTCTCTCTTCTCAATTTCAATTCAATTAAATTCAGTGTTTATTACCCATATAAAATATAAAAAGTTTGATCATATAACAGGGTAAAAAAACATGGCGGGGCCCGTTAAATGTAACTTTTTGACCCCCCTTGTTGTATGCTATAAAAAGCCTTGCAATGGAAAAACTATTTACTAATATATTTCGAATACCTTTTTATCGTATTTACATAGACATACATACCTAAAAATTCAGACTTCAAACTACAAACCACAGAACTCACTCTTATTCTTAATGAAAAAAAAAACATCTCTGAAAAAAAAAAAAAATTTTCTACTACTCAACGTATAATCAATACATATTTACTATATTTTCTTTGTATTTATTTAAATGTATTCTTATTACAATATTTTTAAAGGCTCTGGAATTCATTCCTTTCTGCATCCGAAATAAATGACAAATCTTTTTTGAGATTCGTAATTTTGGAAAGGGGGTCTAAATTTTATGTCTATTTCTTGTGTTTAATTATGTATTTGAAAAGCAGTCTGAGTGAACAGAAAGAAGATATGGAATTCTCATGAAGGAATTTTTTGACATTAAGAATAAATATAATTTATTTTAAGAATTTTAAAAACTTTTTTTAAAACGGGGCTGTGTGTTCATGTAACTAAATTTTCCTAGGGGTTTTAATTATCCTTTTTTGAAACAAATGCAGCGGTTTTTATTGTTGTTATATTGGGCCCTACCCCCTACAACTTTCAAAAATGTAATAAGGATAAAAACGTGTAATTTAAAGGGTTTTAATTTTTTAGTGGATAAAAAATGCTTTTCTTTATAAATATGCCTGATGATCTAGCTGAGTTTATTTGTTATATAAGCTATATGATCCTTCCACTAATGTGTTGGTCTATAAAGACACCTAGGTATTTAACGTGAATTTGATCTTAGTATTACTTCCCCGCCATCCTCAATATTTATATTACTGTGTCCAGACTTTTTGGGTTGTGCCAGCAAATATCAATAATTTGTTTTTCGCCTATTTAGAGTTAACCTATTTGCCTGATAACCAGGATGAAACAGACTCTAACGTCAAAATTTAATGTTCCGTTAAAAAATCCTAAATCTGCTGAAGAAATATGTGATGTTAGTGTCGTCGGCAAAATAATAAAAGTTTTTTTTTTTTTCAGTAAATTTGAAGAATTGATAATATCATTGATATATATAAAAAATAACCAACGGGACCAATGTTTACCTTGTGGCCACTCCTTTTTAAGTTCTGCAATCCCTGAGCTTATTTATTATTCACAGAAGTGTGTTGTTTTCTTTTGCATAGGTAACTCATAAACCAATTCAGACAGAGCATCACCTTATACCGTAAGATGTAATTTACTTATCAAAACTTCTGATGTATCAAAACCTTTTTCAATCCAAAAAACCGTAGTTATATATTTTTACTACAACCTAACTCCTGCAATACAATTACACGGGGGAACAACATTTTTGTTGAGTTAGGTCTGAACACTTGTTATTAAGTAATTTAGGGTCCTGAATCCAAACCTGATCTCAGTTTTTTCATCGAGCACGTCAAGTTTTTGAACTGTAGGATTTTCGTTTTCTTAAAAAATATGAAAAATTACTGGGTAATAACAGCAGTAACATGCCTTATTTTATAAAATTGCAAATGTTAACATACATGAAAAATGAAAGAATGGCATGAATGAATGTTTATTTAACATTATAATGTTTTTAGAAGGATAAGGCTTATATTAATTGTGTGCAGGTTAAGGTAAAAATTTACGTTTGTAGCTTTGTCTGGAGTGTTCAACTTGAGGACTATCGCGTTTTGATGCTCCAACCAATAGTCAGCCATCATATGCACATCCCATCTACCTTGGTAACGTTCTTTCCATAACCTTTCAAATCTTGGTGAAACGTCACCTTCCTCTCGTCTAGCAGCACCAAGATTTTCCGGAAAGTTGGCAAAGATGGCCTAAAGCCAAAAAATGTAACTTTAATACTCACAATGTTGCAACCAAGTGCTTTTTAGCTCTCCAATGTTTCTGAAACAATTTCTCCCTGTGTAATTACTTGCACGTGTATTCCAAGAAAGGTTCCTGACGAACGTCCTTTGAATTGATAGCTAAGCATTCTTTTCAAGGTCTGACATAGTACCGGTTGAAATGGTTCATCGTTTGATGAGCTGTCGAAATTTTGTGGACCATCAAGACACACCGGCCCTTGATTTTTCAATTGACAGTCAGGAAATGCCAAGATGATGTTACTTTGCAAACAGTCGCCATCAGTTGACATCTTTTTACCAATTGTTTTTCCATGAGACCTAGTTTTATGTGCGAGGTGGGAATATATTTTCCTTCCTGTCAACAAGTGGCTTCATGTACATGTTCGTATCTCAGGTTTAAGATCAGAATCTCGGAGTGCCAATTCCGTCCCTGAACCCAATGCTTCTCTCGAGCTCTGCTATCCCACATACAGAGGACAGCAGGATACTTTGTGTATCCTCCACGTTGTTGACCAAAAGGAAGGACAAGCCATTTGTTTTTTTAAGGGTCAACACAGATATCCAATTGTGTTTGTCATATTGCAATAACTCAATGACTCTCTTGACATCTCCATATTCTTCACGAAGACAGACCGAATGCCCAATAGGGACTGCGCCAAACAAATTGCCATTGTGTAGAAGGACACACTTCAATGCTCCGCTTTGAGCTATCAATAAAACAATCGCCATTCCCATTTGGATTGTAAGATTGAAAGAGCCCAGATTCCTTCATAACCAGGAATGTTATGGCAAAACAACAAAACCCCGCCTCTCTCTCTCTCTCGCACTTCGAAAGTACTGCAGAAACTGTACTTTCTCTGGTTCGAAAGTATGATACCTTCACTCCTTGTTCAAGTATGTTTTTTCTCGTTCAGGTATCTTGAATGCTAGTATTTCTGAAGCTTTTTTGGATAGGCCCAACTCACCGTGCTAAATCAATTCAACTCGTGCTGATCAAATCCCCTACGAACTGAATCCTCGTGATGTCAAAATTCCTCATCATTGCTGTCACTGCGATTCTTCACATCACTCAGATCTTCTAGAGGAGGTGTTGTTCGAAAACTGGCACTGGAATTTCAGCTGAATGAGGCATGGTTCTTATAGCTGACGGTAGATTAGGATATTGCTATTTTAACTTTTTATTTCCTTCTTGTTAAAATCCCTGATGTTTTTTCACTAAACAAAAGTAACAAGTCTGTGGAATGATCTTTTTGCTCTCGCCAAACCATGGAGATACCAATGCCACTTTTTTCAAGTGTTTCCTATTGTTCACATCCGTAATCTCTCGACACACGCTTGCACACTTTGTGAGGGGCCCATAGCTTTGTCTTGATCACCGGTTTTCCCTTTAAAATATGCGAAATATGCTTGTTCGACAAATACCTGATGCTTGTCCTCTGACTTGGAATGGTGAAACTACCACATATATAGCAGAAGGAGTCAGGGTTGTTTAGGCATTTACGTCGAGACGTAGCAGGAGCAGACATGGACCTGAAACAAAGAAATATATTACCTATGTAAATAAAACACTAGCTGGAATAGTTACAAGCTTTTGAAACCAAAAAAAAAACAGCATAAAACGAAATAGAAATACAATGGTATGTTGTTACAAAGGTAAGAGAAAAGCCATAACAATCCTCCTAATTCCTACTATCCTAGGCTTTCTGTTTGCAGATATTGATAGTACTGGGACCTATTGGGACGCTGCACACACCTCTCACCGCACTGTCCTCAATTGTAACTTGCACAAACAAGTTTCCACATAGCTCTCGATGAGTCAAATCGTAATCAGCTGGTGGCAAGTTGTTTACTACATGCTCACAAGTGGAATTTTGCTTATCTGAGGGTAAGCTTGGGGAAAACCTTGACGTTCTAGAAAAAAACTGACTAAAGATTTGGAATCAGCATGCCACTTTTAGTCTAAATAAGCTCAAAATCTAACTCAACAATTTTTTTTTTTTCAAATTGTTTGCCCCAGTGTTATCCAGTTACTTTTGTAAGTGCTAATTTGGGAGATACATTCTTTCTAAACAAATCTGCCTATCTGTTAAGATGTTTTCCTAGTGAGAAATCATACAGTCTGTCATACATATCTCGTTCATATATTTTACTTAAAGCTGGGAGTATTGAAATCGGCCGATAGTTTAGACACATCATCTAGTTTGCCGCCTTTAATGTAACGTATAACCTAGCTATTTTTAGTTTCTTTCTCGTGGAAAGATACCTGAACGAAAAGATAGCATTAATTAATTTTGAGATAATAGGGAGCCCAAGTGGTTTGCAGTTTTTTTAATGACCTGAACATGAATACCATCATATCCCGGTGCTGAATCTTTTAAAGATTTAATTATTGAACTCACTTCTTTCTGATGATTGTCCAACAGTATAAAGTCCTTGGTAGTGTTTGAGACAAATAAGACAATAGGAGAAATATTACATGGAGGAAAGCTGATTAAGATAATACCAACACATCCAATATTTGAGAATAGTTGTTAATATAATCACTAATAACCTGGGGATCATTAACTTTAGCAATTGTCGATATTCATATTTCCACAAAATTATTTTTATCATTCTCTCCATTTATAACTTCATTGATTTAGTTTTCCATGTTTCTTTGGGATTACCTGCACTATTTTTGAAGTTAGTGTTATAAAATATTTTTGCATCCCTTAACATTTTGTTTAACCTATTTCTAAATTTTTAAAAACTGTAGCCAATTTATAACGGACGTTTTAAAAATTTCTTGACAATTTGTGGGGCCTTTCTTAATTTTCCCTAGAAGTTCTGCGTGACCCAGGCTTATTGACTTGTTTTTTCTTTAATCTTTACGTCTTAAGAGGGAGTTTTTCACAACTACCTTTGTTATGGCGTCTGAAACTTGTTTTTAAGCTGTGTTTGGGGTTTTTTATCTATTTTTAAATCACAAAATCCCCTTATAACTCGACTATAAAATCCTGATCACATTTTTTTATCCCTGATGAAAAAATAATGGTTTACCTTTTTTCCCTCTTTCCTTTACACTGAATTTAAATTGGAGAAAAGTGGTCATTTAAATAAAGTCAATAAAAAGGGCCACCCCTTTGAGAAAATATCAAGATTTTTGGTCCAAAACATGATCGAACGTGCACTATTCTTGTAGATTTTTTTGGGGTTTTTATTTATAAAAAGGATAAAAAAACCATAGCTTGAAAGGGTAAATCAAGGGAAAATCTGACATTAACCCGTGAACTGGGGAGTAAAAAAACCCTTTAAAAGGGTCTCCTAAAAAAATACATTTTTTTACCAGTTTTTTGGCAAGGTCACTGAGAAATTTATAAAAGTTTCTCAATAAATAAATTGAAAATCCCCCTTTTGGCTTTAAAGGCCCTTCGATAAATAACCCAAAAAAAAAAAAAGGGGTTTTACTTGGTAAAAAGCTTCAAGAATAATTTTTTCTAAAACTGAAACCATCTTACATAAACTTCTACAAACATGACAGGAAATAAAATGTCTTGCATCCCATAAAAAACCCCCCCCTCCATAAGGTTCCTTTGGGTTTGGAAAAATTTTTTTAAATACCCTTTTCCCAAATTTAATAAAATGTTCGATACCCTTTAAAGAAAGTCGTGTCCCCACGGGAAAACCCTTTAGATCATTTTTTGGCTTTTTAAAGAAATTTCCCAGAAAAAAGAAAAAATTTATCAAATTTAATTAGGAATCTTTTTATTTGTACATTAAAAGGGTTTTTGGGACAAAGAAAAATTACGGGTTTTAAACAATTGATCAAAATAATTTGGGTTATAATTTTTTAAAATTTTGGGGCAATGAAAATTTTAAAACTTTTGGGTTCGGGGTCAAAAAAAAAAAATTTTTACGTTATTTAAATCGTAATAGGTATTAAATTGATATTTTTAAATTTTATCCAAAAACATTAAAAGTTAAAGAAAGGGTTACTTCAAAAAAATCAAGAATTTTATTACATCCAAATGAGGGAAAAAAGGCCCTTATAAAGGGGTAATTCTACACAATATTTCAAGTCAAAAAAACTTACTTTTTTCCTTTGTGTTTTTTTTGTTTTTCCCTTTTGCCTCGGGCCCCTGGCCTTTTTCCCCAAACTACCTTTTTGGTCGGTTCACTTGAAGGGTGTTGGGTCACCCGCGCGGGGGCAGTTTAGCTCGACGCAGCCTGGTGCTCGTTTGTCTGGGTGTCTTTTTCCCCGTAGAGTCCCATTGTTTTTTCCCCCCTTTCCCCGTATTATCAGTCTTGTGTGGCTTTTAATTTAAACGATTTTTCCCCCTTTTGCCTGCTTTCTTCAAGTTAGGTTTGCAGCCTTTCCCGGGGTTGAGCTGATGCTTCACACAAATTTTTATTGGGTGAATATATGAGTTTTTCTTTGTTTGGGAAAAGGGTTCCTGAGGTTAGGTTTGACGGTCGGTTAAAAATCGTGAATGAGCCACAACGTGCCGGGCGAGGGGGTACCCATCATGGGCCTGGGACCCACCCTGTGTGCTCGTTCCCGGCTGGAAAGGGTTCCCCCCCAAGGTTCCCAGAACTCACTTTACTCACTCACTCACCCGACAGGTTTAGTCAAAAATCATCAGTTCAGTCAGTCCCGTCAGTCAGTCAGTCAGTCAGTCCCGTCAGTCAGGGCAGTCAGGGCAGTTTAGTCAGGTTTAGTCAGTCAGTCAGGGGGGTTTTTTTAGTCAAAAATTTTAGTCAGTCAGTTCAGTCAGGGCATCAGGCAGTCAGTCAGTCAGCCTCAGTCCAAATTCAGTCAGTCAGGGTTTTCCGGCAGTCGAGTCAGCAGTCATTCGTCAGTTTAGTAAGCAGTCAGTCAGTCACAGTCAAAGGGGCAGTGTCAGTGCAGTCATTAATTTATTTTTCCCCCGTCAGTCAGTCAGTCAGTCGTCAGTCAGTCGTCAGTCAGGGTCTTTAAAAAGGGGGGGCGTCTAGTTTCAGTCATGTGGGTTTTAGTCATATAGGTCTAGTCGTTAGTTTTAAAAAAAAGGGGCATTAATTTGTCATGTTCATTTTCAGTTTCCCCCCCCCTTTTTTAGTCTAT
>JACEEZ010006460.1:0-17927 GCA_016584305.1 Chionoecetes opilio | reverse complement strand
AAAATGGTTTTTTTTGGGGAAAAAATTTCCGTGGAAAAAAAAAAACCCAAAAAAAAAAAAAAGCAAAAAGGCCCCCGGCCTTTTAAAAAAAAGGGGGTAGGTACAAAAAAATTTTCAAACGGGTTGTTATTATTATTTTGTTCTTATTTTTTATTTTTAATCAAAACTAAATTATTTGACCACAACAAAACCAAACAATCAGATAAAACTTTATGTCCTTAAAGAAGCATGTTAAACACACTATATTCCCTGTACAATACATCTCTTCCCCCTACAAACACTTTTTTTCCCCCTTCAGACCTTCTCATAAACATTTCCCCTCTTTTTCTTTTTCTCGTGCCCATTGACGTTTAGTATCGTTTCTGGGTTTCTTCAACTTCGTCTCTTATTTTAAAAAATCTAGTCAATTTTTCCCCCTTGGCAATTTTCCCATTGGGATTTTTGTTCCTTGCAATTTGTGTCCTTTTCTCCCAATTCCTCTTTTTTTGCCCTTCATTCCTAATTACCTTTCTCCAAGAAAATCAATGAAAAACCCCAAATTGGCAAGTAAGCACTCCTTAAAAGGGGACCTTAGCTTATAAATGAAATAAGGCTAAAAATTTCCTTACCATTCTATTCAACTCTTTCAAAAATTTGTTATGTGTCTTTAAATAAAATTTTTATATACCTTTTTTAGGGCTTAAAAGACGCTGCTTTTGGGAAACCATCATGATTTTTTAGAAAAAAAACTGAGAAAAAAAAAAATTCTACCCTATCGGTAGTAATATCTACCAATTTTTTCGGTTTGGGGGGGTCGAAATGCTTTCCTGCTCCCGTTCCCCCAATTTTTTGGGGTATCGTACAACTTTTAGCTTGTATGCGATAGTATAAGTAAAAACGTTTTGATGTTCGCCATGGGTGAAAATTTCCAGGACTGAAAAGAGCTTGTGATACGGTGACAGCCTGGTGTAAATGATACATAACTTGCAGCGATAGATGGGCTGTTGGCGCCAAACTCCCCCCCTCCGGCGGAAAGGCTTTTGCCAGTAAAACCGAGTAAAACATCACAGCGTGAAGACAGATTATTATTTAATGTTTTATGGCATTTAAAATACTTGAACAGGTAGTCTGAGGGACTGGGACTGTCTTTTCTTGGAAGGCCTGAGCATTTTTCATGGATTTTTTTGGGGAAAGGGGGTCTTATAAGCCGTAAAAAACGGTACCAAAATGGGTATCCAAAAAACTTAACTTTTCAAGGTACGGTGCATTAAACAAATTTTTATAACATTTAAATGCGGTACCAAGAAAAAAATTAAAATAGCAATCAGGGACATGCAGGCGCGGCAAGTAAAAACAAGGCCATAAAAACAAGAAAAAGGGGAAACGGCAAACACAAAAACAATCCTTACACTTACTTGGCTCCGATGGCCAGTCCGTGGGGGCCAGAGGGGCTGGGTTCTGTTCCCCCAGCGGGGGCAGGTGGCCCCGGTAAAACTGTCCCCCCCTTGGGCGTCATTCACCACTTCAGGTCCCCTTTAAGAAAAAAACATTAAATTAGACTCTTAAAACTCTTTTTTTCCCCCTTTTTTTTCCTTGGGCAAAAAATTTTTCCCATTAGACTCTATTTTAAAATTTTTTAAACTTTCTTTCCTCTTTTTTCACCTTGGGCAAAAAAACTTTCAATTAACTCTTTCAAATCTTCTTTCTCTTCATGGCATCAAAGTATAGTGAAGTGTTATAAAATCACTCGGTTTTTTTGTTTTAGTTTTCTCAGTTCTTGTTTTCCCAAAAAACCCCCCCCAAACCCAGCACTCCATCAAAAACATTTAAATACCCCTATATTTTAAAATTTTTTTATTTCCATATACTTTCAATATTCAAGTCCCACAATTCCACAACTGTTATAATTAAAAACTTAGGCACGTCCATAAAGAATTGCTCGTTATAAATGTAAAATTAAATTTCATGTTGTTTTTAAAGCCTAATAAAACCCCAAAAATCAATCCCCCATTCACCCAACCATTCCCCACCTCTAACAACACCCCACTAAATGACCTGTTAAAAAAATTGACCAAATGAGCTAGGGAGGGGGACCCCCAGGTACTCTTTTTCCCCCCCCGAGCCTTTTAAAAATAAATAACCCCCCGTTGAAATGGCTGTAAATGTGTTTTCTATATAGATTAATTCAAAAAACAGTATATCAAAATTAGGGAAAAAACAAATAGGTAAAAACTCACCATGCCTTCAAAGCCCACTCGGTCGGTTTTTGGGCCCCCTTGTCCATATCCGTAGGCAGCCGAGCGGGGCGGGCGGCCGCCCCGTCCTGATCTCTGACACCTTGCCCCGCCGCCCGTTTCCTCCGTCCCGGTCCCCCACTGCCAGTCCACGCCCGCACCCCCGGCCCCCGGGAAGATGCCCGGATCCCCATTTTTTCTTTCCGACGAGGCTCCAAAAACACCCGAATAAAAATTTTTTTAATTTGTGCATTTTTTTTTTATGTCACAAAAACTGGCCAAGGGGAAAAAAAAAAAAAAACAAAATGAACAAATCTGACAGTGAATAAGTGAGTTTGCTTTTTGTTTTATGAATATTTCTTTCCAGGACCTTCACTCTAGGTTATCACAAGTTTCTACACCTCTATTTAAAAGCTGTACTTTTCTGTATCTCTCTTGCTAGCAGTCCTTTTCAGATTTTTTCCCACATCTTTCAAATTGGCAAGACTTCCATCACTGAATGTACCCAAAAAACCTATAAATGTAAGTAACTTTGGGAAACATATTAAAGCGACCAACAAACCTTTTTGGGGGAAAAGGGAAATTATTTCTATGGGACCTCATTTGGGACCCAACAAATTTCAGTAACTTGGCTAACACATTTCATCAACGGACCTAAAAACCTCGCCTACCCCTCCAGCCGTGTTGGTGATGCGGGAGAACGGTGCGGGGGTTTGCTTGTCCCCCTGTGGGAGCAACGGAGCCAGGGTCTAGTTTTGCCTGGCCACTTTCCAGCGGATGCCAAGTGGGCTTCGCCGGAAGTGCACCATGGTGCCCTCGTGCTTTTTCCCATGGCCACCCAAACATAAAATCTAAGCCCAAAAACAAAGTAGTCAATATGAACACCCCTTTCCTTTCACCTCCCTTTCCATTACAGGGTGTGTTGAAAATGACAATTCGTAAATGGAAAATCCCCATAACGAAAATTTTCTATAGCAAAAAATTCCATCCTCGGTGAATTTACTTATAAAATAAAACTATTTGTACGCTTTATTTTGCAAAAAGTTTTACGTGTTGAGCATCTGTGTGTGGGCTTCAATCACCCCAAACTCACACAATTCCAACATTGGTGTTACAAGGGTTCGGGGCAAACACCTCATCGGAAAATTCCCATAATAGAAAGAGGGTGCTAAATTATTCCATTATAGATTTTTCCATGTATCAGCATGAAAGCCGCAACTTGCTTCTTGGGCACTGACACACATGAAAGAATCTGCAGAAACCAACAAAACAAACCAGAGTGGTCAAGGGTTTCCGAAAGCACCAACACTGACCTTTGGGGGCGAGTCCAGCCCCCAGGTCATGGGCGCCTGCCCCGGGGTATTTGGCGGCCGTGCCTTTGTCCCACCCACCACCACCTCCCGGGAGACCAAAGTTGCGGACAGTGCCAACGTGGCCCCCCCCTCCTGAACACACAAAAGAACATAAAAACATCAGAAAATGGGTAAAAAAGGAAAAAAAAAGGAAGAAAAAAAAAACCTCAGAGGCCGTGAGACCTACACGGGTTTTTCCTGAAAAGGGGATAAAGGGACAGAATTTTGTAAAATAATAAAGGGAAAACCTAACATTTGTTTCTAAAATTTTTGCTCAAAATTTTCTTTGCTATTATTTTACCAAAAAAAATAGCAGTGTCTCAAAAATTAGTGGGGCTACATTAGTCTCAATTTTCCCCCCAAATTTTATAAAAATTAAAAGGGTTGGCATTTAAAAATTTCCAAAATTCACAAGGATATACAGGGCGCCGGGGTCAAAAAAGGGGGGAAAAATTTGCAAATGACTTGGGGGCGAACGGCCCTGTGGGCGAAAAGACCGAAAGGCAGGCAGGGGGCCCCCGCGCCCTGTCTAGAGATGTAGACCTTTTTGGCCCAACGTTTGGGTTTCGGACAAAAAACCGCCACTAAACCTAGGTCTCTAAAAACCACCGCCTAACCCAACCCCCGCCTAACCTGACCGACCTAACCTGACCTACCTGACCAACCTACCTGAAAACCCACCTAACCCAACCCCCGCCTAACCTAACCTAATGGATTTGGATGTAAATGGGGTTTGGGTTTTTAATTTTCAATCTCCTATACCTCTCCGGTTTATATGAGGAGAGTTTCACGTTCGTTTTCAGAACACCAAAATACTTTTTTTGGCCTACAATGGTCTTTTTTCTAATTATGGTGCTAGTTTTTTTGCGCAAACCAAAAAAAAAAAAACAAAAAAAATTTTATTTTGTGTTAAAGGGTTGGTTTTTGGTTTCTTTTAAACCCTTTAAGGGTTTGGGTTTGGTTTTGGTTGGGTTTGGTTAGGGTTTCATTAAAACAAAGGTTGGTTTTGGTTTTTTTTTTTTTTTTTTCATTTTTTTTTTTTTTTTTTTTTTTTTTGCGCAAAAAAAAACAGCACCATTAGAACCAAACACCTATTGTAGGCCAAAAAAAGTAGTTGGTGTCTCTGAAAAAGGGAACGTGAAACTCTCCCCCAAAATTACCCACTCGGTTAACCTCCTAACCAAAACCTAACTAAACCCAAAAACTTTCCGGGGTCAAACCCGTTACCGCCTAGGGGGGGCACCCCACACACAACAAAACACACATATCATACACACACACATATAAAAACAAAACCCACACATATACATCACGCAACATATCCATCCACACAAAAACCCCTATACATCCCAAAAGACACACATACACAAAAAACCCACAAAACTATACACAAAACACACACATATACTTTACACAGCCCCAACATATACCCACACACACACAAAATTCACACACACAAAAACTTTACACAAAAAAACCACCCCCACCCCCACACCCACACAAAAGCCATACACATCACACCCACACTCCAACACACACACACCCCCCAACACCAACCCTGCTTCCCCCACCCCCAGTCTTGGCTCGGATACCCGGGGCCCCCCCCCCCCTCCATAAATGTATTGGTGCCCCTTCCCGCGCTGGCCCCCCGCACCCCTCCAGGCCAGGCTCGCAAGGGCAGGTGGCTCAGATACCACACACTGGCCTCACCACGGGACACCCCCGCACGGCCTACCAAACCCAACCCCTTCCTGCCAGTTTTACCACACGGGGTTTTTTCCATCCACACACCTTTCGAGATAAAAATAATTTTTGGGACACTTGTAAGTTGTAAAGGTACTTCATTATATGTTACAAAATGAATTAAGGGAAATTTTAATAATGTTTTGGATGGGCTCTAATTCTTTTTCCATATGCATATTTAATGAAATTCAAAGGTTCTGATTAGTTTATCCCTACTATCTAGTTTTAGACCCGTCCCGTCACAAAAAAGGGAAAAAAATAATTTTTTTGATTAAATATCAAAAAAGGGCCCATAAAAAGGAAAGTCTGTTTGGAAAAATTTTTCTCTAAATAATATTTTTAAAATCGAATGCAAAGGCGCGCGCTTTTAAAAATGCGATCATCGGGGATTACTACAGCAAACGACTATACTACAAATACACTCCTCCCAAACCACTATATAATGAAATTCCCCCTTCCTATCTTTTGTCAAGGCCTTCGGAGGCGAATAAAATTTTTCTGATCTTTCACAGCAAGGGTCCCCAACAAGAACGGGAAAATACCCGTGAAAGGTCTCACGGCCTTTGTAGCTTCCTTATTTTTATTTTTCCTCCCCGGAATACGAAGCCACCACTCCTAAAAAACACATCGCATACCCCAAACCTTTTCCCTGCTAGGTGAAGGGGGCTATAGCATGAAAGATACAAACCTTTTAATAGCCCTTCCGCTAAAAACCAGAAATCGAACCCCCGTCCTTCAAACCCCGAAAAACCCTCTGATTTGACCCGGGGTACCCACTTTACCCGGACTGAAAACTATTGCTCCCAATACTTGAAAAACAAAAACAAATTACTACCGGTACTCTAAGTAACTACTGATACTATTTTTTTCATTTTTTATTCCCAGTATTACTAATCTCTCTCTCCCCTCTCTCTTTTCCTCTCTCTCTCTCTCTCTCTCCTCTCTCTCTCTCTCTCCTCTTTTCTCTCTCCCCCTCTCTCTCTCTTGCTCTCTCTCTCTCTCTCTTTTCCCCCTCTGTTTCAATGCATAAGATTGTTGCCACCTCTCTGCCAAGCAAAAAAAAAGACAAAAAAATTTTATTTTTTTCTGTCCCTTTTCTTTCATTGACCACAAGTTAATGGCCTCTTCCTTTTGCGACATTCAAAACCAGTTCACAAACCCCAAAAATTTGGCTTTCCTTTGGCGCACAAAAAACCGGGGTTCCGAGGAAAAAGGCTTTAGTGATCAGCAAAACCCTTGAATTTTTCCCTTACTCACATTGAGGGGTGGGTAGGGGGGTTTAGATTTTTTTCAGTTCATAAAAACAAGGGTCGCCTTGGGCCCTATTTCTCTTTTCGTAAAGGGTTTTTCCGAATGCAGAGTCGGAGAGGATTCAAAACGGCATAAAAGAGGATACAGGGGCTGGGGAGGCTAGGGTATCTCTAAAAAGAGGTAACGCCATTAAGGCCAAAATGTTAACGCTATTTGGGGCGCCATCTTGGGGGCCAAGGGCCCTTCGTTAAACCCAAGGCCCCGGGGGAAAGGGTTCTAAAGGGCATGACCCCCCCAGTATATCATCTTATACAGGGAATAAAGGATAGACTGTTATTTGGGAAAGTTGTTTTTAAGATTACCCCAAATAAAACACAGTAAACACATTAAAAAAAGGGTTTCTTTGAGACTCTAAAGAAATTTTATAACTTAACTTTCACTTAAAACTCGTCCCCTGTAAAATTTTGTGGACAGCTTATAAATGGCAGATATCAATAGAACAAATTAAATTAGCTTTCCCTTGATAATTTCGTTTTTGATCCCTACAGTAAACCATCCCAAAAAAAAGGGAAAAAGGGGGGGGGGTTTTTTTTTTAAAACAAATTACCGGGGGGCAATTTTTAAAAAAATTTAAGTCCCAAAAATTTTTTTGGGAGTGGAAAAAATTTTTTAAAGCAAAAAAAAATTAGTACCAAATTTTTTTTTTGCTGAGTCCAAATATTTTTGAGTCCCAAAAAATGTAATTTTTTGTTTTCTTTTGTAAAAACTACAGTATGTTACAAAGGTAATGCCCATTATTGGGGAAAAGTAAAAAAAAAAAAACAATTATTTTTATAAAAATTCCGAGTATGCTTTTCCGAGGAAAATTTTTTCCCTGGGGGTGAGTAATCACCTTTCCGAAACCACCATTTTTGTGTCTTCTTTTTCCTTTGTCCCCATTTTTTTTCCTTCATTTTTCACACCCTCTCTCTCCCTCACATGCCGTATGCGAGCCCAAATTCGTGGGAAAATTTTCTGCGATCAGTGAAAAATAATGATGTCAGTTCTTTTTTTTTTTTTCCCATTTATCTTTCAGACCAAAAAAACTCCCCCAGAATCTTACCTCTTTAAAAATAATCCCTATCTTTATGGGGTTATGGTCAAAATATGGGCTTTGGTAAAAGGGTCCACGAAAAAATTTAGAGCCCCAACCAATTTTCTAGTAAGATTTCAATACCCCCTCGTTTTAAATTTAAAAGGTGTTGGAATGTCGATATTACTATAAAAAAACCCTTTCGTGAAGCTTTAGACCAACTTAAAATTTCCCCTTTTATATAAAAGGGGGGGGCCGGGTTGTTTTTGGGGGAACCCTTTCTTCGGGGATACGCGATTTTCATTACTTAAATATTTGGGTTTTGGGGGATTAAAATTTGGTTCATTAAGGTCCCCCGCAGGTTTTCCCAAAACAAGTTTTTTTTTTTTCCTTGGCGGGGGGATTTCCGCAAAAAACCCAGTCTTCCCTCCCCAAATTTTCCAAGGTCTAGACGAAAAACCCTTCAAAACGGCCACAGGGTTTTTTAATAAAACCAGACCCCCACGGGGGGGGGTCTCAACATTTTTTTCCCTTTTAACTAATATTTATTTTCCCCCATGGGGTTTTTAAAAATATTAATTAATTTTTTCCCTAGGTGTGGGGAATTCACTAAATGGGTCCATTTGAGGAGATTTATGCTCCTAAGACTTCCTTTCATCACATAGTTAAGAGTTTCCGTACCCAAAAAGGGAAAAAGGTTTAAATTTCTTTTTTTCCGGGTGGTGTTCTTGGTATAGTTTTAACCCTTATATTGCTGAAGATGATCTAAAGGGGAAGATTTCCCCTTTTTCCCAAAATAAAAGGTTTTCCCCATTTCCCAAATATATTTCTTGTGTTATTATGAAACCCCAGGTGTTTATTCTGTTTTAGGATAAAAATTCCCCCCACACCCCAAAAAGGGGGTTCCCCCCTTTTTACTAGGTATAACCCCCAGTACCGCCCACGGGCCCTCCCAAAGATCAATCAGTTTTTATTTTAAATAAAACTTTCCCAGGGAGTAATCCAGGGGGGTTTACTCCCCGGGGGCTGGGGGCCAGCGAATTCCCTTAACCTAAATCCTTATTTTTTCCCCTTTAAAATTACATCCCCTATTTAATTATTTTCCGCGGGTGAGACTGGCCCACTTTTTAAAAATAACATAGTGAAGCAAAGACTTTTTTAAATCCTCCCGTCAATTTTGAAATCTTTTTTTCAAATCTCCCCAAGTAATATCATTAAATTTAACTTTTTGGACCATTTATAAAACCCCCATACCCATTGCCCCCCAATTTTCCAGAAAACACCCCTGGTGACTATAGGGGGTGGTAATTTTTTTCCTAAAAAAAACACCCAACAGAAGCGCACCGGGGAAAATAAATAAAAAGATGGGCAAATTTAAAAGTAAATTTTAAATATAATCGATTTTATGTAGGCTTAAAGATCTCTCCCCTAAAACCAAACACCAATCAAAATAACCCCTTGCCCCATTTTAGCGGAGGGGAAAAGAAGCAAGCCGTACCCCCGCATCTACCCGAAACTCCGCCACCCGGGGACACCCAAAAGCCACCCCGCCTACCACACCCCGCCCCAAAACCGCGCTTTCCCGGGCCCTCGCGCCCTTCGCTCCCCCCTTTGAGCCTGCCACCCGCCTCGACGCCCCCTCGGCCTCAACTGGGGCCCCCTTCATCATCGCCACGCGCCTAGCAGCGACGTTCACCTCAGCTCCGCCCCCCATCACGGGCCCGCCGCCGTAGGGCCCCTGTTCCCTTTTCCGCCCCTTTAACACCCTCGACAAAACCCCCACCAGGGAAAGGGAAAGGGCGTTTTAAGCCCCGTCGGGAGGACAGTCCCTTGGGTCTCTCTCAAACCTTCCCATGACGTCGTCATGAGTTACGACCCAATAACCCCCGCGCTAAGAACATCTACATTTATCGCCCCGGTGAGTGACACGTGGGGCCGGGCCAAAATCCAAGGGAAAGAAGACACAGAAATCAAAACAAGGGTAAAGCTTTTTAGTTTCCAAGAAACCTAGAAAGGGGTTTCCAGACAAGAAAATGGTTACCTTCCGGTTTTCCCGTCGCCTAAGGTACCGAATCATTTCAGCGCCATACTTTCCATCCACCGGCCCGAACAAGGACGGGCCCGCGAGCGTTTGCTTTCGGCGAAAAGCAAGGAGCTCGAGACATCTGTTTCCCCCAATCTCAAGCTTCACAAAACCCCACCTACGGAGGACCCCCTAGAAGACTAATCCCGGGGTGTTTAGTGCAGTGTTAGTTAAATTAAAATTTGTTAAATGTTAGAAAATCAAAGGGAAAAAATTTTTTTGAACATGAACATTGGGAAATTTTTTTTTATGAACGTTGAAATTTTTATTTTTTGGGAAATTGAAAAATTTAATACCTACTCTGGGGTTTGGGGATTTTTAAACCCTCACCCGGTTATTACTCTTGTGGAAATCAAATAGAAAAGTGGTAAAAGGTAAAAAAATTGACAAGGATTCAAACCAAATTGAGGGTCGTAAAGTTTGAATATATCCAGGTAAGAGGTTGTTGGATAAACCCGTTTCACCAGAATTTCATTAAAGACTCAGTTGGGTTTGGGAGTCTTTAAGGTATTTTTAAATTCCTAGTTTTCAATCCAAAAACGAAAACCCGGAAATTCAGGTTTAAGATTAAGCGAAAAAGTGTTCAAAGTAAATTATTTAGTCCCGGGGGTGAGTGTAGTGTCAGACTAGAGAACCCAAATTTTGGGCCCAGGAGATTTTCATGTCTAGAAGTCGGAGCGGGGGTGATTCTAAAGGGCGAAACCGGGTTTAGTGGGAGGAGTATTTTTTTAATTTGAGATAGTAATTTCTACGCTTTCACTTTACAGTCCAAACCCGCTTTCGGTGTGGCATATTTTCAGGACTTGTTTTGGGGTCTTATCATTTACCCGAGGCCAGGGGGGCGGGGCGCCTCTGGGATAAACTCCCGCACCGAGAAATTTTGCTAAATCCCAAAGGTTTGAGGTCCAAAGTCCCTTACCCGGTATCAGGTTGACTGGGATACTTCCTTTCATTGGATTTTTCGGGGGGGGGAATCTAAAAACAAAAAACCCCCCGTTTTTTAAAGAAAAAGAAGAATTTCCATTAAAATTTACTCTAAAATTTGTCTCATACACACTTCCTCTTGACGCCGTTTTTTAAAAAAAAAAGGAAACCTGATCCGTAAAATATTTACTTTTATATTTATAGAATTTAATTTTTTTTCCCGGGGAAAAGGGCGCCCTGTAAGGGGCCCCTTATTCGGGAAATAGTGAAAAAATTATTTTTATAAAATTTTTCCCAGCTATTCTTGTCCCGTAGGGAATTTTTTTCCCGTGGGTGAGTCATCCCCCTCTTCCGAAACCACCATTTTGTGTCATTTTTTTTCTTTTGTCGCCATTTTTTTTTCCTTCATTTTTCACACCCCTCTCTCTCCCTCACAAGCCGTTGAGAGGGCCCAAAATTTGTGGGATAATTTTTCCCGCCCATCATGATAACTAATGTGTCAGTTCTTTTTTTCTTTCCCAGTTTTTCCCGTTTTAGGGCCAAGAAACTCTCCCCGAATCTTACCCTCTTTTTAAAAAAATTCCCTTTTCGTTTTCGGTTTGGTCCCTATATGGGGGTTGTTTGTAAGGACCACGCTAAAAAAAGAGAGTCACCAATTCTACGTAAGTTTTTAATACCTCCTCGCTCTGAATTAGGTTTTCGGAATGTCGAATTTCCTAAAAAACCCCAAACCCCCGGAAGCTTTAGACCAAAACTTAAATTCCTTTATCAAAGTTGCCAGTTTTTTATTAGGGGGCGGCCTCTTCGGGGGTACGCGGGTTTTATTACTTAAATAGTTGGTTCGGGATTATAATTGGGTTTATTTTAAAGGGCACCAGGCCCGGGTTTTTCCAAAAAAAGTTTTTTTTTTCTTGGCGCGGGATTCCGCAGGGCACCGCAGTCCTTTTTTTCCCCCCCACTCTTCAAGGTCTAGACGCAAAACCCTTTAAACGGCCACATGGTTTTAAAGAAACACAGACCACACTGTCCAACATTTTTTTTTCTCTACTAGATATTTACTTCCATGTGTGTTTTATAAAAAATTAATAAAGTTTCCAGGTGTAGGGAAATTCACTAAAAAAGGATCCCGTTTAGGAGAGTTAGCTCCTAAAAACTTCCTTTTATCACATAGTAAAAGTTTCCTGTATCAGAGTTTTAAAAGGTTTTTTTTATTTTCCCAGTAGATTTTTTTTTGGTATAGTTTAACCCTTTATTGCGAAAAATGATCTCAAAATAGAGACTTACCAGGGGGTTTCCAAAAAAAAATAGGATTTTATTTACAAAAATAGTTCTTGTGTTATTTTGAAAACCCCGGTGATTATTCTGTATTAGGATAAAAATTTCCCCACACTTCCAAAAGAGTTCCCCTTTACTAGGTATAACCCCTAGTACCGACCACGACTACCAAGATCAATCTAGTATTTATATTAATCAAACGTGCCCAGTGAGTAATCCAGGAGTTACTCGCCGGGGCTGGTGGCAGCGCATTCCCTTAACCTAAATCCTTATCTTTTCCCCTTAAATACATCCCCTATTTCATTACTCTCCGCAGTGAGACGTGGTCACATTAAAATCACATAGTGAAGTCATAAGACTAAGTTAAATCCTCCCGTCAAGTTGTAATCTTTTATCAAATCATCCCCAAGTAATATCATTCAAGTAACGTTGACCAGTTATAAAACCCCCATACCAGTGACCCCCAATTTCCAGCAACACACTAACATACACGGAATAGCTATACATTACTTCATCCTGTGTTGCTATATCTATGTAGTATGCTGTGCAGAGCTGGGCGGAGCGCAAACGAAAGCGCAAATGCGCAAAAGCGCAATTTGCGCTCCATATAAAATATTTGCGCTTTGCTCAAAACGCCGAAAATTTGCGCTTTTGGAGTTTGCGCTCTCGATATTTTATAAGTCCGCAAATGCGCAAACTTAGCAAAAAAACTTTGCCGAGAAACTCAAATGACGTAAAATAAAAAATTAAAACACTCCAGTGCCCTCCTCAGCGGCGGTAGAGCGGCTGTTCAGCATGGGCTCAGACGTCATGAGGCCGAAGCGATCGAGTCTGACGGCCAAGAACTTCGAGAAGCTGGTGTTCCTCAAGGGTCAGTGGGAGCTGGAGGACAGTGACGAGGAGTTACTTATATTAGTGTTGTGTATTTTCATTTTTCAACTATTTTGTGTTGTTTTGACAGTATTATCTTATTTTTTATTAAACTTGTGTTCAATAAATGCTTCAAATACTGTAAACATTCAATCTTTTAATCATTTATACACTTTATATTAAATTTAAAATAGAATTAATTTTTTAGTTTGCAGACTAAAAAATGAGGTTTACGCTTTAACTTTTATGTTTGCGCTTTAATTTTTTTTATTTGCGGTCTAGTTTTTTTTTTTGCGCTAGAAATTTGCGCTTTGCGCTTGCGCTCTGCCTTTTTTTTCGGGGGATTTTGCGCTTTTGCGGTTTGCGGACTCGATCGCGAAAATTTGCACTTTGCGCTCTGCGGACTAAGGAAAAAAAATTGCGCGCCCAGCTCTGATGCTGTGTAAAAATATTCAAAAAAATGGTATATCTTTTCATAAATAATTTTTTCCCTCTCTTCCTTTGCTGGCCAGCACTCTGGTAAAGATAAGAAAACGTTTTCAAGAAGAAATATGTTACTTTTCTGAGGGGGTTTCATAATACACCTTTTTACTCTCAAATTAGAACAACAGAATTCAAAATAAAACAAATAAATTTCAAAATATAATACCTACCTAGATGAATTTTTTCTTTTAATTGAAAGTTATTTTTATTTAAAATTAAGTTGTTTAAAAGATATCTATAAACTTCAGTTGTTTTAATTTAACCCTTCAGTTGTTTTAATTTAAACTTCAGTTGTTTTAATTTGAGATTCACTTTTTTAAATTTGAGATTCAGAGTTTTGATTTGAAGTTCAGTTGTTTTAATTGAAGTTCGTTGTTTTAATTTGAAGTTCAGTTGTTTAATTTGAGTGAAAAGGTCTACGTAGACCTACTTCCATCTTTATCCCCGTCCACGAAATTCTCAAAACCTCCTTTAAACCTCCATATTGACTCCGCACAAACAAACCCCATGACTGAGCCATTCCAATCATTTACCACTCTATTTGTGAACCTATTTTTTTCCCTATTTCCTTTTTAAATCTACGCTTTACAGTTTGAATCCGTTACTTCTTGTTCTAACCCTGATTAAATCGCCTTAAGAAACTTTTCCTACATCTCCTTTATTGTATCTCTTTAAGAAATACATCCCCAACATTAAAAACTTGGAACTTTCCCGCAGATGTCATGGGGGGGAGGTTACTTCTTGTTCCTTCTTTTTGTCTTCTCTCTTACTCTTTCTGGTTGTTGAGATATTCTGAAGGGGATTCCTGAAGGGGCAGTCTGGGTCAAGGGGAGTAGATCATGCCCTGTCGACAGAGACTTGATGGAGCCATGTATGCTGCCATGGGAAGTACCTCGGGTCCGGGCAGAGGCTTCACATTGCCCTGGGCCACAGTTACCTTTTGAAATCCCCTCAGTAGGGGAGAGCGGGGCAGGTTGCATCGAGGGTAGGTTGCATCATTGCCTCTAACTTGCATTAACTTTTTTATTATTTATTATTGTTGTAGTTGTAGTATTAGTAGTTTATAGTAGTAGTAGTAGTAGTAGTAGTAGTAGTAGTATTAAGATGAATGTACGTGTGATAACATGCGAGTTTTGAGGCAATGAAAGCAGGCTGCCCCCCTTTCCCCCCAATCATGCCCTGTCGACAGAGACTTGATGGAGCCATGTATGCTGCCATGGGAAAGTACCTCGGGTCCGACAGAGGCTTCACATTGCCCTGGGCCACAGTACCTTTTGAAATCCATCAGTATGTCCTTCCAACAGACATCGGACTCAGGCTGGTAATTCATAATTCGGATATAAATCATTTCCTTTTTTCCCTTTTCCCCGCAGGGATTCAAAACCGATGCTACATCAGATTTTCATAAAACACCGCGACCTTAACTCTTAACCCCCTAACGCGCCCTTAAGGGACTAGGCCAAGAGGTATAACGTCCCACTTGGCTTAGTGGCTCTTAGTGTATTATCTTCATTACACAGCCCAATCCTTAATTTGACATAGAAGTGTAGGTGTGATGGTGCAGTCTCTCACAAAATATGCTCCATCTACCCTCAGTTTTAATGTTAAAAGTGTATACTATTCTCTTGATAAATTATGAGGTTTCTGATATCCTACATTTCTGTGGGTCCTCTCATTTTACCTTTTTCCTCCTCGCTTTATCATTGCTCATTTTCCTTTCATTCTTCATTTCTAAGAACAAGTTTTTACTTCTTTATGCTGCATCCACAAACCCGATCAAAAGGTTAGTCACTAGTGGAGGGCAAACATTTTCTCTCTTATATACAATTGTTCTCCAGTGTTGAAGTGAAAGCAAAAGACCACAGTCAGATCATATGGGAAAAGAGTATCAATTAGAATAATTTAATAAAACTTTGGTTAAACTTACATCTACATTTTTAAACATTTTACGAACTAAACACACAGTTACATATTACTTCAAAATAAAATAATATATACCTATACAATATAGCATCTTTTTATAAGGGAAATATATTACATGTTCACATGCACCTACATAATTATTCTCCACCTTAGTGACTTTTTACTTTATCATTGCTGAAGTAAAGGGTTTGCTGCAGTATTTGAGGGAACTTCTTCAAGTCCAGACACACAAAGGAGTGTCCGGCGGGCAGGGCCTTGGTGAGCCTGTCTGCCTGGTCACCGAGAGATCCAATGAAGATGGCGTAGGTGTTAACAGAGCTCTCGGCAGTAAGGGCTTTGGCTAATTCACTGGGTCGAATTCCATACTCTCAAGATTTGCATCAACAGCAAGATAACAAACCTTTCATCAGCCTCCTCTGATGCCACTTGCTTCACGGCACTCATCGCAGCCTCAAGAGTGTGATCACCACTCAGACAAAACTGGGCATGAGCTTGCATCGTCTTCAACACATCCAAACGTTCCTTGTTATTGCCGGAACACTGTCGGATTCAACCAAGGGAACGGCACACTCTTCACCGGAATGTCCATAAATGTCATATTTCAATTTAGTTTCGAATCCCCAGTGCCTCCATCACCATCAGTGTTGCCTCCATCTCACGTTCCAGTCGTCCGTCATGACCGTTGAAGCGATACATTGACCCCGACACGTCAACAACCACCCTAAGGCGCTTTGGGTGCGTCTGTGGGGCTCCAACTTCAGGCTCTCTTCACGTCTCTGCCGTAAATGTTTCTCTCGCCAGCCAATCCCTCAATCAGCTTTGTGTCGTCCAGTTCGCCGGAGGTGCGGTGACGCAGCCACTGCCTCTCCTTCCCTTTAGCCTGTAGAGTGTTGATGATCCCTCGCAATGCTCGAATTTGTGGTTCCACGTTCTTTACAAATCTCTCATAAAGAGAAGCATCGTACTCACTCATCTTGATCTGTTTCAATCGTTCTTTGAAAGCTTTCTGTCCCATTTCACGGGCAGCTCGTCTCACTTCCTCGGGTACGGACCTCCTTCTCGGCCTGGGTCACTTGGTGGACGTCATGGCCGGCATCCAGGCGATAAGGTCCTCCCTTGCCACCTAAGCCGGCCGTGTCCCGTCCACCGGTCCCGCCGGCCCAGGTGTTTCCCCCAACATGAGGCTCATTGTCAGGGTCTTCCTTCCCATGCTTGGGCTCAGTAACATCCTCGCCACTGTAACGCTCAACATCCAGCCTCAGCTCTCCGCTATCCTCGCCAATCATCTTCCGCCACTCAACAAGAGCTCTCTCTATTCCTTCACTTCCTGTTTGCCACAGACGCAATACTCCACTGGAGTCAACAGAAACAACCTTGGCCAGACGTCGCTGCTAAAACAAGTGGAGTAGTGCGGGCTGCTGCTGCCCGGCCCAATAGGGTGATGCTTGAGATGCTCTGGGGACAGGCACATAACTCACACTGCGGTTCACCAAATCTGTGACTTCTAGGAGAAACAGTTTCTTGCCGGTGCTGATTGTATTCAAATGCATCATCTGGAGCTTCATTCGCATATCTAATGATCTGACCACAATCCTTCAGTGTGACAGTAATGGTGCCGGGTCACAGAAAGGAAGGAGATCACTCTGAGAAACACCTTTACGTTCCCATACATAAAGTTCGTTTTCACTGGCGTCAAGGTCCGGGAATCCCACGGCGACGGCAGCCAAGGCATCCTGGGGGCGATGAGGCGACTTGGAGCACTGATGCTGCTCCTTCAGGGCTGAAGACAAGATAAAATCGCTTAAGTTATGTGGAGCAACAGAAGAAATGTGTGACGTGGCGACCATTATCCTTGGGTGTTTGGGCCACTGGGTGCAGCACAAATTCAGAATCATCAACTCTAAGCAGCCACTTCCCGCCATCTTCATCCACGGCCAACCATTGGTGACCACTGTCTACCAGATGGAATGATGACAGGGCTAGTTGGTATGTTTACTGCGTGAACTACCTCATTAACCAAATCCACAAAAACTACATTTCCACCACAACTTCCCATAAGACAAGTTGTCCTTGGTCTGCTCTGTCCCTTAGACATGCGAAGGTATGTTTGTTTGCCTGATCCAATCTTCTTCATAAAGGTCTCGGCGGCGTCCTCAAAGATGGAGCTCAGCTGTATCCCCACCACAGTGCCCTTGTCAGGATCTATCATCATGAGTGTGTTGGAGACTTCCTCGTGGACGGCAACACTACCATTGCGCAGCTGTGCAACCTTCAACCTTGGCTGGTAGGCCGAGCGATAACGCGGCAACAAGTCATGGAGGAGTATCTGCTTCAACCGGCTGACTGCTTTTGGGCACCAGGGAGTACAGGCTGCCGCGCCACGGTGGTCACGTGTATGGTGTCATCCAGGAGTCCTGAGTTCCTCCTGGACTGACAGCAACATCCGTGACCAAAGCAGTTTCATACAGCGGCAGAGCCCAGTAGCTTTGCTGTTCTGTAAATACCGATGACCTTGCCTGAACTGCATCAGCCTCCAGGTGACTTACATTAACCTGTGTTGGTCTCTGAAAAAGAAAACAAACATAGTGAACGAATGCATGTCACGGGCTGGTTTCTCCCTAGTCTGGTTCGGGCAGAATTAATTGCACAGGGGCATGATTGGGACTTCCACACAAGCGTAGTTAACTGATATTGGGAAAAAATTTCTCAAATAGATTGATAGCATTATTTCCCTTTTT
>JACEEZ010006459.1:34131-52949 GCA_016584305.1 Chionoecetes opilio | reverse complement strand
AGGTTTAATCAGAAGTTCATGCATATTTCATATTAGCTCTCGTAATGGCATTTCTTTAGCGTGTTTATTGTTTTTATTTGATAATATTAGAACAAACATTTACGAAGATTACAGTATATCATAATACTGATAACCAGTCTATATGATAGTCCATATACCACTATATATCTTTGTCGGGCGGGCCGCAAGCCCCTATGCAGCCCCGCAATTCAAAACATTGTCGCGTCAACAGTCCGTTTATACAGTGGTCTATATGGTACAGCTGATGGAGAAGAAATATCACGGAAAGTGGGACGAAACTATAATGACAACGTGTGTAGAACTTGGATCATGGTGACAGTAGAGACCACATATGACAATGACGGTCCAATGTTTATTTCTGAGGTTATTGATACCATTTGTCATATAATGCAGTTGACTTTACCATATATAGTGTGTATTTTCAAGGTTATATAGATATCGTTGATGATATACAATAATTAATGTGATTATCGAATTCAGCGTGCCAAACTTGATAGAAAAACAAAAAACTGAAGCAAAACAGAACTTTCATAAAAAATTTGTTACCTACAGTTACAGTTGAGCAATGGAACCACAAATGGATAGAGGGTATGAGGGTATGATTAATGAATAGACAGGAATGATAAGTCACTACAAAAACGGCACAATGATACTAACTTTAAGGGAATCATCCATTAGCAAATGCATAAAAAAATAAAAGAATACCCGAAATTATGATATTTCCTCTAGTACTACCGGTCATCAGCTACATCGTTGCCAAATATGAAGGCTGTATCTCAATTTTTACTATGACCAAAAAAATGCCTAACCCTCTGCTGTGTGGGCCGGTCACGCATGTTGCGAAAATTGTGTTTTCTGTTTAAGCATATAGTAACATATTGATAATAAAAGAACCCATGCAAGAACTTTTGGAAAAATGTCTCAAAGGGCGAACACAGAACCCTTCATTCAAAGATGTGGCCTAAATATTCAAAGACAAAATTTGCATCAGGTGCCAGAGTTCGGCTCTGTACACAAGTTACAATTCTGGAACACATATTTGGATATGAAGCTGGACATCTGTCATCAAAATGTTATTTTGCAGAATCAATTTGAAAAGTGGTCAAAAATCACCCAAAAATAAGCAAAAAAAGTCTTAAAGTAATAACCATAAGTATGATTGAGCTGAAACTTGGGTGGGAGCACTACTGAAAAAGACCAATTACTGTGTAAAAATATCAGCCACTTTCAGCAAAAATTAAAATTCACTTTTTTTTCTCTTTTTTTTTTTTACATCACAAAGGACTGGCCAAGGGCACAACAAAAATAGGAAACACAAAGCCCGCTTAGTTGTCAGTCCCTATAAAGAAGACAGTAGGAAAAAAAAAAGATGGGTGTGCCAATTTAGTTCGGGAGGTGTCTTGTTACTCTTCTCTTGAAAAGATTTAAGTCGTAGGAAAGTGGAAAATAGAAACAGGAAGAGAGTTCCAGAGTTCCAGAGAGCCAGTGTAAGGGATGAAAGGGTAAATTACTGATTACTCTTGCATTAGGAAGATGGACAGAACAGGGATGAGAATGAGTAGAAAGTCTTGTGCAGCGAGGCCGCGGGAAGGGGGGGAGGCATGCAGTTAGCAAGTTCAGAAGAGCAGTGAGCATGAAAATAACGGTAGAAGATAGCAAGAGAAGCAACATTCCGGCGGTGATTTAAAGATTGAAGACAGTCAGTCAGAGGAGGGGAGTTGATGAGACGAAAAGCTTTTGACTCAACCCTGTTTAGGAGAGCTGTATGAGTGGATCCTCACAAAACATGTGAGACATACTCCATACATGGGCGGATAAGGCCCCTGTACAGAACAAGCAACTGGGAGGGAAAAAAAAAAGGACGCAGACGCCACAAGACACCAAACTTCTTAGAAGCGTTTTAGCAAGAGAAGAGATGTGAGTTTTCCCATTTCAGTTTTTTAGTAAAGGATAGTCCAAAAATGTTCATTTAGAAAAAGGAGATATTTTTGAGTGTCAGAAAAGAGAGGATAGTTATGGGAGTTTTTTGTCGAGTAATGGGTAAAAAAATTGGGTTTTTGAGGCTTGAACAAAACAATTTTGCTTTGCCCCAATCAGAAATTATGGAAAGATCGAATTTGGGCGCTCGTGGTATTTTCCCCGTAAAATCACTTATTTCCTGTTGATTTTGGACGTCTAATAAAATACCTGAAAAATGCGGGGAAAAAATCATCACGTAGGAGTGGATAGATTTTTGAGTTAGAATAGAAGACATTAATGAATAATAAAAAGATAAGATAAGAACTTTGACCCTATCTAGCCCTTTTTGCAAGTACCAACTAAAAGGGGTTATTGACTTACAAAGCCCCTCACGTCAGGACGAACCTGGGGGGGCTTCGAACCGTGACCGAATGCGCAGGGACGCTGCACACCGAGTCCGCAGCTCTACCAACCAGCCACCTGACGGGTTGATAATAGAAAGAGAGTGGGGATAGGACAGAGCCCTGGGAACACCACTATGATAGATTTAGGAGACGAACAATGTCCGTTACAGTGCTCAAAGAATGGTTTGAAAAAAAAATTAAGATAAAGGTACAGGAGAAGGATGAAAACCGATGAGGGTAGTTTGGGAAATTAAAATTTGTGCCAGACCTATAAAAAGTTTTTTGTATGAAAGGGCAACAGCAAAAGTTTCACCGAAACCCTAAAAGAGGTGCCCAAAAAAGTTATTAAAGCTAGACGTCGCCGTAGATCGCCCTTTACGGAAACTGTACTGACGATCAGATAGAAGATTGTGAGCAGATAGATTCTTAAGAATCTTCTTATAGATTCAAAAACTTTAGAAAGGCGGGAAGTCAAAGCATAGGACGGTATTTTGAAGGTTTAGAACGGTCACCATTCTTGGAACAGGTTGCATGTGAGCAAATTTCCCAGCAAAAGGGAAAAGGGGGAAAAAGTAGATGACAAGACGGAAAGTTACCGGGCAGGGTGCAAGCACGAAGCACATTTTTTGAGAACAATAGGAGGGATCCGTCGGCCCTAGGTCTGGATTTTCCCGGGATCTGGGCCCAAAAGGGCAAAGAAAAAATTTACGAAGGATCTTAAAAAGGCTTTTAATATAGTCAGAGGGTGGAGGAAAGGAGGAAAAACCCTTTCATAAACCAGAGGGAATTTCAGAAAAGGTTTGAGCGAAGATTCAGCTTTATAAATAATGAGACAGTGTGGACCCAAATGGGTAAAGCATAAAAGGGGAAAGATGAAGAAGAAAAAGGGTTTTTAGAGATGTTATTAGCTAGATGCCAGAAGTCAGAGGGAATTTGTTTCAGAAGATTTTGATATTTTCTATGAATGAAGGAGTTTTTGGTAAGTTGAAATAGATTTGGCATGATTACGGACAGAAATATAAAGTGATGAGTTCGGAGATGGATGGTTACGGACCGCCCTGTGAGCCGCCTCCAATCTGGGAAAAACATGAAACAAGAGATTAAACCAAGGTTGACGGGATTTAGGATTAGAGAAAGTGTGTGGAATTTTACCCTCCATCCCAGAGACTTGACCTCAGTTATGGTCTGCACAAAGAGTGGGCCTTGACATGGAAGCAGTAATTTCCGGGGAAATCAGAGTAGTACTGTTTTAGGTCTTCCCCTTAGCTATTTAAATGCCAGAAGACCCCGCTTGGGGGGGTCCCGGGGAGGCAACGGAGCGATAGGACGGGTTCAGAAATAAGATTGGATGGGGACCCAAACGGAGAGAATAGTTTCCAGAGTAAGCAAAAAGGGTTTAGTAGTTAGGAAAAGATCAAGAATGTTGGGGGGCTCCAAGGCGGTCGGGAAATACGGGTAGGGTGCTGACCAGCTGCTCTAGGTCTTGGAGGATAGAAAAGCTGTGGGCTTGTCCCCAGGTAGGTCAGGAAAGAAGATGATACCCAAATGTGGTGGTAAACTTTGAAATCCCCATGATGGAAAATTTCTGCTAAAGGAAAATGAAGAGATGGCCCACTTTTGATTTTAAATAGTCGAAAAAATTTTACATAGTCCGAGGAGTTACTTATTTATTGATACTTGGTTTTAGAGGTAATTCCCAAGCCGTAGTTTTCTCCCGCTGCAGCGGCCTAGCGTCCTAAACTGTGGGTTCACTTGGCCCCGTAAAGATTTTGTGGGGCTCTACATAGCAAAGCGAAACCCCGGTATGGGGTTCGTCAGGGATGTCTACAGGTATTCGCCCATTTGGGATTTAACTTCTCTACGGGCCCCGGTGAGCCCGGGATTTTTCTTGGGGGGGGTTGAAGGTTTTGGGTCATTTGGGGTAGGTGGCTGATAGAAGAGTTGATTTTCCCGGGGTTTGATTTGGGGGGTTTCCAAAGCTTCCCCGACCTGCCCTCATTTATGTAAGCATCCACTTGTTATTTGGAGGGGTTGGGTATTTTTTTCTTCTGGGACCCCAATTTATATGGTGGAATACCTCTCTCGCGTCGTTGCGGGGAAATATAGTCCTAGCTTTTAGTTTTTCCCAAGGGGGTTTTCTTTCACCCTCTTTTTGCCTTGTGAATGACCTTTTGGACCACTCAGGGCCCTGGATACCCAACCCTTGTGGGATACATAGTGATGCGTGCCAGGGGTTTTGGACTAGTGTCCCATAGAGTATCATACCCCTTTTTTCCCCCGGGGAGTAGAAGGGTTCTAAGTATCCACCGTCTAAGTAACCCTTTCTGTTTTCTTGATGGTTTTTCGAGTGGTTTTGGGAAGGTGCCATCAGCATTGAGGTGAATCCCCAGACTTTGTACATGTGGGCTAGTGGTTTCACGTTTTCATTTGACAGGAGGGGGGATTTGTTGAGGATTCTTGGTTTTTCCCACCTGAGAATTTGGAATTTTTCCCCTTTTAAAAGCATGTTTTTCATTTTGGCCCATTCATAGATTTTTTGTCGAGATCCTTTGAAAAAAAGGCTGAAAGAGGCCGTTGTTGAGGGGGTCACTTTTTTGCTAGCCCCTTTCATGATGAGGAAGAGAGAGGTCCTAAAAACAGACCCTTGGGTGACACCACTCACCACACGGGTTTCCTCGAAATGGCCCCTTTTTGCCGCACTGACGCGTTTTTTAGGAGGAATTGTATACCCAAAAAACCCACTTTCCCTGCTTTTCCCAAAGGGCCCTTGATCTTATTTTGAGGATGCCATGGTCCACCTTGTCAAAGGCCTTCGAAAAATCCAGGAATCCCGTGTCGACTTTTTTTACCTTTCGCGGGGTGGTGGAGGGTTTGCCTGGTATGAGGAGCTGTGATAACAGGATCTCCCTTTTCCGGGAAATCCATGCTGGCCGATGTTAAGAAGTTTTCTTTCCCATAAAGGGCATAAATCCGTTTCGGAGTTTTTTTCAAGAATTTTCACCGGGGTTGAGGTGAGTGCTGGGGGTCTGTGTTTTTTGAGCCCTTGGGTCCCCCTTTGTAGATTGGGGTTATTTTTGCTTTCTTTCCCTGGTAGGCATTTTACCGACCAATGATTCGCCACAGTATGTGTAATGGATACGCTTGCTTCTTTGATTTGTTTAAACAGACTTGTTGGGTATCCCATCTGGTCCGGGCGCTGAGTTCAGTTTTAGCCTTTTATTGCTGAAATTTTAATCTTCTGGGTGAATTCATGTCTTCCGGGCCTTAAAGTAGTTTTTTTTCGTCGGGGGGTGTTGGCAGACAATTTAGAGTATGGGGGTCTTTTCTTTTTTTCCCTGTGGGGTTTTGCTGAAGGTGACTGGTATTGCCTGCAAGAAGTTTGCTTTTATTTTCTCTGCATTTTTCTTCCAATTGTCCTTAGTGTTAGAAAAGGGTCCAAGGGGCACATGTTTTTGAGAACTTTTGGGCATAGCTGAAAAGTTTTTTTGGTTTAGTTTATTTTTTGGGGGATTGCATGGATTTTTCTTTTTTCCCTTTTATTTTTCATGGGATTTTGAAATTTTCTTCTTTTTTCATTTATTTGATCCAGTTTTCTTTTTTTTTATCTTTTTTTTTCTGTTTTTCCATTGTTTATTCAGTTTTGTTCTTTTTTTTGCGAGTTTTTTTCCTGTCCCTAGGTATTTGGGGTCCTTCTCCCTCCTTTCCTTTTTTTTTTGGGGAATGTACTTTTTGCAATTTCCAGAAAACTCTGTCACGATGTTTTCCTATGCTGTTTGGGTTTTTGTTGCGAAAATTTTCAGCCCGTTTTTTTGATGTTACGGCATTCTTACTCTTCCCAGTTGCTTCATCACTGTTGAATTTAAAATTTCCCTGGACCCTTTTTGTTCTTCTTAGGTACTTTTGGTTATTTTTTGTATTTTGTCTTTGCAATGTTATTGTGATGAGTTTATAAAACTGAGAGTAGTCTTTTCGACTCTTCCCATGTATTATTTCTTGGTTATTTGAAATAGTGGTCCAAGTTTTTTTCCCCCCGGGTTGTTGGTGGATTTTTAGTCAGGAAGAGATGTTCCATAGGTCTTGTAGCATTTTGCTAGTTCTTGCCCTTCAGATCCCCCCCAAGGGCCCCGTGGGGCCATCTCAGAGGGGAAATTTAAAAGTCTCTGAATTATTAGGTCTTTTACGGAGGGGGTGGGAGTTCAGTTTTCTGTTGCCCCTTTGTGATTATCTCACTGAACTTTTTTTTTGTTGCAGAGTGGAGGCCGATAGATTTTGGACGATACGGAGTTTTTTTATGTGGAGTAATAACCCCTTGTTTGGGCCATTGGAGACGATGCGGGGTTTTCAGTTTTTGATCCCAAGTCGTTTCTGACGTATTTATGGTACCCCATGGGGACGCCTTTTCGTCTGTCTGAAAGGGGTGTAATTGTGTTTTTGGGTTTCAACATCTTTTGTTTTCCTCATCAGAGGGGGATTCGTAAGGGCGGGGAAAGGGGAGGTCTTTTTGGTGGCCAGGTAGTAGGAATGGCATTTTATTTTGGTTAGACTTGGGGAAAAGGCCCTTTGGGATTTTTCCCCATGGGGAAGCTTTTCTAGGGCTTTTTTGCCTGAGCCAGGGTTTTATCGGGGGAGGCTTTGTTTTGGGGGTTTTGGGGCTGATGCGGTTCGGGGGGAGATTGATGTTGAAAATTGCGGCTGAGCGGTTGTGCCCATTAGATTCGTATCAGTATTTTTGGGTGTCTACGTTTTTGGGTTAGGTTTGTCATTGTTTTTTTTATTTTTTGAATACTTCAAAAAAGGGTTCGGGCTTGTGTGGTAGAATACATATTTTCCCAGTGTTGTTGGGGTCTGGTAAGGTTAGTGGGTGATTGGGTGTATGCTGTGGCCTTTGGGGGGCTGCTTTTGGGGTTTTGGTTACTCCAGGATTTATGGGGCTGGGGTTGGGTTTTTTCCCTTTTGTCCCCCCAGATGGGGTGTTGTACATCTTTTTCAGGCACTTTCTTCTGAATGGGTCCGGCATAAGAATGGGTGGAGTTTGCATTCCATTCCAAGTGCACCTCTTGAATCCCTTTGGGCCTAGCTTATAAGCTTTTGAATGGTTTTGGGGATAAATTTGAATCTCTACCACTAATCCCTCCAGCATATTCCTTCCTAAAGTAAAAACTACTTGGAGGGCTGTTACTCTGCGGCTGTGTGGTTCCACTCGTAAACTCTTTTTGTTCTGGTCTCTGTGGGGGCGGGGGCGGGGGCGGCTGCCTGGTTGGTTAGGGTAGAGGAGTTTTGAGGGTGGGTGGGGAGGGGTAGAGGGTTGTTTGGAGTGGGGTCTGTTGGCTGGGGGGCGAGGGTCAAAATTATTTTTTCTGGCTGACTGTCTAACATTACTGGGGGAAGTTTTACAAGTTAGGTGAGGATATACACCACAGATAAATTTTGTAGCGAGTGACATTGAAGTCGAAGCCAGAGGTAGAAAATTCGGGAAGATTTAAGACCGTGGGCACGAGGCAAGTGATGTCGTTTCGCACAATAGCAACAGCCAGCTTTGGGTTGAAAATAGAAAAGAGACAGTAGGGTGGAACAGAAAAGGGGGCTTCAGTGCTCACAGACAGCTGGGTTTCGGGGAGGGAAAGAAGATGAGGTTTAGAGGAGGAGAGATGAGTTCCACAGATAGAATTTGATCTAAAACCCCGAAAATTGCAGAAGTTTTTTAAAGAAAGAAGGGTTTGAGAAATATCAAGACACCCCGAGTCGTATCTTAAACGGTCCGATCTGGGGATTTTTATGGTCCCCCCCCCAGTTAGGGGCTCCGAGGGAGGGCGATTAACAGCCATATTTAAAATTTTTAGTAAAGATAGGTAGCGTAGGGGGTAAGTGCAGTAGTGTAGTGTAGTAGTAAGAAAATTTCTTTTGAAGCAGTCGCAGTACTCTCTTGTGTATCTGATACACAAGGGTATGGAAAGAGGGACACGGGGGGATTTCAATGACAAATCTGCAGCACCCCCTCAACCCCCCTAAGTACCTCCCGGGAGTATTTCCCCATGGGGGGGTGTCGACGGCCTACTCCCTCTGGCGTCCCCAGCATTGCAAGTGAGACATACATACGAGGAAGGTAAAAGGGTTAAAGAATATGGAAATGGACCACGGGGGTAAACCCGACAGTTTTCCTACGGACAGTTTGCCTACGGACAATGTGCCCCCGGGCAGTTTGCCCCCGGACAGGTTGCCTACGGACAGTTTGCCCCCGGGGCATTTTGCCTACCGGGGCAAATTTTCCTACGGACATTTTTCCCACGGGGCACTTTGCCTCTGTTTTCCACAGGAAAAATTTTCTTTACCTTGGGCAGTTATAGTGATAACCCTACCGAGATAACAGTATAGTCCCCTGCAATAAAGTCGCCAGGCGCCCCAAAATTACAAATTTAGCACACTACTGAGTGTATGTGCCACTGATGATACACAGTAGTTTTATATCGGGGAAGGACAACTCTACCCGGAAAACTCTACCGGACAAATTTATACCATGCTAATTCATACCCCGGTATTCATACCCCGGACAATTCATACCCCCGGCAATCTCCCCAAAAAAATTATACCATGTAACATACCCGGTCACGAATAGTTTATTATTGGAATAAAAATAATTTTTTTTAATGTTTTTAAAAAAATTAATATAGGCCTATAACGTTATATATACTTTTTTTGGGGGATGATTATTTTTAAATTTTTTTTTTTGCCTATAATTTTTTTTTAAAAAAATGTATATGATAAATAAGCTTTTCCATTGTTTAAATTGGGGGTTTAGGTCAGACTGCTGAAAATTGAAAAAAACGGTTTTAAAAAAATTTTTGAATTACTATATTTTAAAAGCTAAGTTCATTGGGGATTACAAATGGTTGCATTTAGCGGGATTAGTGGGGGGCTTTTTAAAATTTGTGCCCGGTATGGGTAGTAAAAAGTATGAGAGCGGTAACTCTTAAATTTGTTTCTATTTTACACTTTTTTTTACCCTCTTATCTCAGTTAAAAAATTGAGGAGATGTTAATTTTTTCTGGGGATTCTGACATTATCCCCTATAAGGGGCAAGAATGAGCTCTGAAGGGGCCTTAGTTTGAAAAATGAAGAAAAAATTTTTTTTCATTTTTTCATTTTTTTGGCCCTCCCCTTCACGCACGAAGAAGGATAGAGACTTAAGTTCGGTATACTTTAGAAAGTAATGGTATCTACCTTTAAATTTGAACGTTTGAGGGAAATTTAATTTTAAAAAAATGCTCTCTTAATGTTCAAAAATGAGCTTAAAATCACTTTTTTTAAGATTTTCAAAATCTTCCGTTTCAAAAAGGAGGTTATTTAGGCATGCAATTCACTTTAATGTGTAAATCCAAAGTGCTTGCCATTTGATGCCAAAAAAAAAAAATATATAATAATATATATATATATATATAATATAATTATATAATTAATATAACCCTATTATTATATATATAAATTTTATATATATAAATTATATATATATACAATATATATATATATATACATATATATTATATAAATATATATATATAATTATTTTATATTTTTAATTATAAAAAAATATATATATATATACATATGAAGCAAAAAATTTTCAGAAAAAAAATCCATCTAATTTCCCATATTTGGAGTATTGCAATTATAAGCTTTTTTAAATAAACCCTTGAAATTAACAGCTGTATATAGTAGTATATTGTGCAAAAGAAAAGAAATGTTAATGTGACTTAATCTATCTTTGAGTGCTAGATAGTGGGGAATTTTTTGTCACATACAATATTTAATTTTAGGTCTTACTAATCAAAACCCATCGTCATCTATCCCCAATAATACCCCAAATTCAACTAAATTTTTAAAAAGGGTATTTTCGGGGGATAGGCGTTGAAATCGCTGTAGGCTTTTAATCAAAACTGCCGTTTGTATCGAAGTGGTCAACTGATCGCGGCCCCCCCCGTGAAGGGCTGGAGGGTGTTATTTTTTTGGGCGTCTGGAGGTTTTAACCTAGTTTTCTTGCGCGGGGGATGTTATCACTGTGTTGATATTAACACGTCCTATTGTGTCTTAACACATGTCAAAGAATATATACAATCTCTCATAATATAAATCCACGATATATTTAATAAGAGATGTTTAAATCGGTAGGGCTGGAAATTACTTATAATACAAGTACGTATATATTTTTAAAAAGAGATGTTTTCTCTCGGGGCTAGGAGTGTATAATTGATCCAGCGGGGGCGACCAGCTGCACAATTTTCCCCCCTACACGTGTCAAACGCGGTGGCGAGAACTAATGGGCGGCAGCAATGTCCGCGCTTCAACCAAGGTGCTAATTATTTTTTAAAGGGGAAATGGTTAAACCGCTGGGAAAGTTAATAAAAACGCCAAGTAATTATAATTTACTTAAATTACCTTAATAAACCCATTTAAATTTAATTATATATATTTTTATAATTATATAAAATTTTATATATAATATAATATATATATTAAAATATTCCCTACGCCCCCCTTAGCGAGGGGCAATACCCCCTCACAAGGGGGGGGGGAAACAAACCCCACTTACCAGTTTTGGTGGGTGGTTTGGGGGAAATTTTAAACGGGGGCCGGCGAAAACTGAATTCTGTTCATGTGACATCAACCCCCGGCCAATAGCCCGGGAAAATTTGAATAGTGGTTTTAACCCTTTTTGGGCTTTGGCTTTTTAAAAATTAATAGTTTGATAGAGGGAATGTGAATATGCAGACAATACTTGACGGGGGGAGATTATCTCCTGATTAAATATCCCCAGTAAGTCCTCACCATTTACCTCAATTTTGGGTTTTGGATCCTCTATCACGGGAAATTTAGGGGAACCTAGTAGGAGATAGTCTACCCTTTGATCTATTAAAATTAAAAGAAAAATTTGAGGTAATATTTGACTGCCTGTCTACCTGAGTATCCCAAAATTACACCTGATATCGGCTAATATTAAAGGGGCCTTCCCCCATGTTTAAAGAGTTCCTATGATATTCTTTCCCCCAACAATTTAGTAAGATGTGGCGTTTGGGGGAAATTTGTATTGATCAGGGGATATTTGGAAGATCACTTTTAAATTTTGTCCTCGACACCAATTTTGCCCTCATGATCTAGGTACAGTCCTAAAATTGGTCAATTTTTTCCTATGGGGGGCGGCTGGGCCCAAAAGCTGATATCCTAGGAAATACCTGCTTTTGTACTGTTATGCCCCAAAGTTAAAAAGGGCAGAAACTGTCCCCCTTTTTTAAAGGATTTGAAGACAAAATTAGTAGTCTTTAAATTTTTTGCTCAAAAAGGAAAAACCTTTTTAGTCTATCCAGGATCTAGAATCAATTTTAGGTTCCCTCATTTATCTCAGAAGTTTCTGAGTGGAAAACCCGTTTGGATCAATATTTAATCTTTTTGCCAGGTAGGGCCCTTTAAACCATAATTCTGTGTTTAAATTTGAGTTATTTTTTCCCCGCGACACATTATTTTTAAGATTTTTATTAGTGGCGAATATTTATTTTGAATGGGAAAACAAATTTTCTTATACCTCATTTTTGGTGTGGGGAAGAAAGGGTTCCAATTCTGGAATTAAAGGGGGTGGCAGACTAGGAAACTTCCTTTTTTTGACTAGGGAGTATGGGGATGGGTCCCATTATTACCTTTCCACCAGCAGGTGAACATGAGGGTTAGTCTTTTATGACCTTTCTTTGGTAACGCCCAAAATAATCAGCGCCCTTTTTTAATTGGAAAAAGGACCATCAACGCTCGAAGGTATTACTAACTAGTTTTTCACCATTATCCCTCAGCTTTAGTTGTGTCTTTTTCCTTAACAGTTAAACTAATACCAATATTATTAATTACTACAGCATACCCTACATTTATATCTTTCCCAAAAGGCAGGGGTTTTAAATATGTCAAAAGGGATCTGAGCCCTGTATTGGCAAAAAAAACTGATATGGGTAAATTCACTTTTTTAATTATGGGTAGTTTAACAATTCAAAAATACTCCCTGCTTATGAAGGGTTTTGTGGGACCATGTCCAAAAAATTTTCTTACTATGACTGATTTTCTATTTTGGCCCCTTCAATTTGGCAGAGGAACAGCTGCTGAACTCTCTTATTATGATCCATTTTTAAATACTGTAGGGTCGGTTTTTATCACGTTAGGGCAAAGAGCGATATTATGAAAAGATTGTTTTCGTTTCCTACAAATCTTAATTATAGGGGATGCATTTGAAAAATGTTTTTCCCCGGAGACAGGTTAGGCAATTACCCTTTAACCCCCGTGTAACAAATTTAAAAATAATTTTTCAGTGGGGGGTGGATGTCCCCCCTCACATAAGAACAATTTTTTTATCGATTCATTAGAAAATAGCCCTGGGTTTAGGATTTTATTATTTTTGAGTAGGTCTTTGTGGGTTTTCTGGGAGGCTGAGAAGTTTGAATCTTAATTTACAGGGTGTTTGATTTTCGAAATTTAACAGGCGCAATAAACACCCCCTAACGAGGATCTTTAAAATCTAAGGGGCTGATATGCTGATTACCTTAAGTGTAACAATCTTGATTCCCGTGGGGGTTTTTGCTCAAAACCTTGAAAAATTTGGGGTTTAAAAAACTTTAGTGTTTAGGGTATGGCACCCGTAATCCTCTTTCAAAATTTCTTTACGGATACTTTTACTTCGTGCCAATTGGGCACGCAATGGTGAACATTTCTTTATCCCCAGTTGTCTTAATTGAACTTCATATTGGAAGTAAACCGCCTAATTTATTTCCCTTTCAATTTAACAATGGTAACCCGTCTTTAAATTAAATAATCAAAAGGAATTTTACTTAAATTTCGTCCTACCTTTTATATATTCGTGTGAGCATTGAATTTAGTGATAATGAAAGCTTAGTAACTTTGCCATGATTTAGTTAACTAAGTCAAAAAAAAAATTTAAGCAAGATTACGTCACTAAATAATTTTTAGTTGAAATTTAATTAAATTTTAAGTGGGGTAGCCCGCCGGGCCCGCCAAGACACGAAGCCAGGTGTGTATAAATTTTAACCCACAACTAAAACGTGTTACAGGGTATGTTATCTATACCGGGTATGGAGTTGACCGGCGTTTAATTTTTTCGACACCGCAAAACACCTCCCCCCGCTCTCTAACCGCAAATTTTGGAGGGTCATTTAAATTTCGCCCCACAAAAGACCCCTTTTGAGTCACAGAACATAATATTCCTCATCGGGGGCCCAATGTGGGGGAATTTTTGTCACTACTATATTTAATTGAGGGTTTTCCTAATCAAAACCCATCGTCTATCTCATCCCACACAATACTCCAACGTAACTAATAGGGAAAATTTTTCGGTGGAAATGGGTTGAAAACTTGGGCTTTTTTCAATACTGCCCTGTCTTGTGATCCTAGGTGGTCAACATGTTTGGGGCCCCCCGTGAAGGGTGGGGGCGGTGTTTTGTTATGGGGTCTGGAGGTTTTCACCTAGTTATCTTGACGGGCGGATGTTACATGTGTTGAATTAACAGTCCTATTTTTTCTTAACACTATGTGGGAAAGAGTTAAAATACAATTCTCTCAAATACAAATCCACGTATCTATTTAATAAAAGAGTTAAATCGGGAGAGGGTTTGGGGGGAATGTAATTATATATAAAGTACGTATATATTAATAAGAGTTTGCTCTCTCGAGGGGTCGGGGTGTACTAATCTGACCAGGGGGGCGACCCGCTGCACAAAACCCACCTACACGTGTTAAACGTCGGTGGGGAGAATTAATGGGGGGCAGCCAAGTCCGCGCTTCAAAAACCCAAGGGGCAAATTTTTTAAAGGGGCAAATGGTTAATACCCCGGGAGGCCATGGGCTGATGGGGTCCCCCGCACCCCCCCCCCCCCCTATTTATTTTTTTGGTATTTTCTTTTCCCTGGGCGGTGACTTGGAAAAAGCATGTTAACAGGAAAAAAATTGGGTCTCAAGGTACCCCCCACGGAGTTTTTGACCACGCCCATTTTTCGTAAAAGTTAATGTTTTTAGGGGTAGACGAAATTGATTTGCTTATAACTTGACTTTGAACAGACCAATTTCAACATAATTCATGTCAAAATGTTGGTATTGGTGTGTTCTATCATGAGGCCTATGTTACTATCCAATGACATGATCGATGACGTCATAAGAGGACAAAAGGCCACGCCCCTTTGTCAAAAGTGAAAAATCAACTAAATCAAAGTTCCTAGTGGCAAAAATGTAAACACTAACTCCTGATAGGCAACAATGTGTTTAAACTCTCCCATGTGAATACACTTGCAAGTAACATAATGATTTCATATGCTTTTAACCCATTTCTACCTTGGAGTCAATCAGTAAATTAATGTTTTCATAGACGCACATGCAGACAACATTCCGCAATGCTTGTGTGAAATGATCATTCCCATTCTCAGTGACATGAAATGCTAAAGTAAGCTATTTCAACAATATGCAATGCATCTCAAAAACAATTGGCTTCATCTGATGCTCCATTTGTAGGTATCCCAAGGCCAATAAGCAGTTAGGCAATCGTTGTTTGGATGTATTACCTCAAAGTGCTATGTTGGAAAATTTAGTTTCAGAAGTTACGACTCCAGTTATGTTTGGGACACATTGTATCATTGAAACAAACAGCCACCTTGTCACCAATGTTCTGCTGAATCTTACATCAAAAGCCCTTCACGCCTCCCCTTCAGTCACTGTCATCGTCACTATCACTGTCACTATCTGTTGACATTCCTTCAACAAGTTCACTTTCGTCCAGTTCAGTTTCACTGTCACTGTCACTATCTGCCTCGTCGATTGATTTCTCTAGAACATCTACCAGTTGTTGTGGCATCACTTCACCATCTGTCCATTTGGGCTGCATTACACCGTTTTCGAAAGTCCATCCATTTCCGTCGTCGGGTTTAGGAACAGAAGGCTTGGCGATGTGTGCACACTTCCAGATTCCAACCTGATAGTTACTTCGGTTTACGTGTTGTTGAAGGCACTGCGACATGGTGGCAGCGAAGCGAGGTCAAAGTTGGTGGACTTGCTGAGTGTATTATCCTTTCCACCACACTTAGCCTGTAAGTTCTGAAACCTAAGATCATTGACTCTCTTCATTCGTGGGTTCCCATACAAAACACATGTGAATCTTTCTTTCTATGTCATCAATCACCGAATCATCCACTGCCGAAGAATCGCCAAGTCTCGAAAATGCCCGCTGGAATGATTCGTCTTTCTCAAGACTTTTTATGGCCTTCAACTTTCCTTTGCCTTTGAATGAATGCACTGGTACTGTCACAACCGGTGAAAGCGTGAAGTCCAAGAAGTGATGTACACAGGAGAGGTGTGCGAGACATGGCCAACTTTGTCACATCGATACAGCGCCGCGTGTTTCCCTTCCCCGTCTCAAATAGAACGCAAATTCCTTCCAAGTATCTGGCATAATGCAGGAGGATGAAGAAAATATCTGAATCAGGACTCCTTACACGTACAAACTTGAACCCCCTCCCTATCTTTGGCATACATGCAGTATAAGATAACTCGTGAACCAGTTTCTTCTTGCGAAGACGCAAATATACATATGGCTTTCTTAAAAGCTGGTAAAGTTGGCAAAGACCGTATTTCACGTGGGAGCTGTTCCATAGCCGAGGGGGAGCAGAGAAAAAAAGATCAGCCCTAGATCTACGCCCTTCAGCGTCACAGCAATCACGTCATTCAGCAAATTTACATTCTTTTATCATCAACTCTATTAGCCGAGATCATTGAGAAGGCCTGTAATATCACTTGTAACACGCATAAGGTCAGCAGCTATAGCCTCATTGACTCACAGGTAGCCTAAATAACTAATACACAGCATGACCTGTGTGTGATATGATACCATGCTTCCATGATACACATGGAAAAACATGCTTAGCTTTCTTGTTTTGTAATGGTGCTGTTTGATCTACATGTATATTTCCCCTATTCTTACCTTTCTACTTTCCATTTATTTGTTGAATTAGATTAATTACAGTTTCCATTAGAAATTTGGAAAGCATGGTCATCCACAACCTCTTTTGATGTGAGAAATGGTACTTGTGCCCTAAACAAGGCTGGAGAGTTGGCAATTAATTATAAACAAAGAGGGGAGCACAGTATAAGAAAGCTGGAGGGTGCTGGAAGAAGAAAACCCACAACAAGCAATCTTAGACATACGGCATTTACTTCATGGTCATTTTTTGCATTTACACTCGATGATAAGAATAAGGACATGGAGGAAAAGAGTTACCAAAACCATGCAACCATGGATTGATCTGCAAATATATTTAATTTTTTAAACACATTTAAACACCTTTTCCTCCATTTGGAGATGGAACTTATTTTTTTTTGCCTGTAGAAACTTTGATTTAGTTGAATTTTCACTTTTGGCAAAGGGGTGTGGCCTTTTGTCCTCTTATGATGTCATCGATGATGTCATTGGACAGTAACATTGGCCTCATGATAGAACACACCAATACCAACATTTTGACATGAATTATATTGAAATTGGTCTGTTCAAAGTCAAGTTATAAGCAAATCAATTTCGTCTACCCCTAAAACATTAACTTTTACGAAAAAATGGGCGTGGTCAAAAAACTCCATGGGGGGTACCTTGAGACCCAATTTTTTTCCTGTTAACATGCTTTTTCCAAGTCACCAGACCCAGGGATAAATGAAAATACCAAAGAAATATAATAGTGGGGGGGGGGGGTGCATGGGGACCCCAATCAGCCCATGGCCTACTGGGAAAGGTAATTTATAATAGCCCAGTAATTATAATTTACTTAAATTACCTTAAATAATACCCATTACCATTATAAATATATATATGCATCCCTACGCACCCCTTATGACGAGCGGACAATACCTCCCTCACAAGGGGGGGGGGGGAACAAACCACCACTCTACCAATTATTGAGTGGGTGGTTGGTGGATAATTTCCGCATGTGACTTAAATATCGGTCATAGGACTTTCTATATTCAAATAGTGCCCCAGCGGTCAAATATCAAGACATATTTTTTTTCTATTTTTTCTGAATATGAAATTGAATGTTGCTTTCTGCAGACTGCATATAGTTTTACGTATTAGAGAGGTAGATTATCGTTGAATTACTTTTATTGTTCTGCTAGAATAGCTTAAAAATGGCCTTATATTTTTTGACAACATTTTTCAAATTCGTTCAATTAAAATTTTCGGCTTAACCCCTTCACTGCGGCTGGTACAAATACGGTCTCTCAGCTATTTAAGGGTTCACTGCGGATGGTACATATATGGTTTCTGTATTAAACTGCGCGCTCAATGATATTATGGGTAAATATTCGTTGTGATAGGCTTGTATGGCAACAGTGTCAAGTGTTGCGATATAATATAACCTCTTTTTCTGCTTGCGTGAGTTAGTGTGACTAATAAGGTCAAGCGGTACAGTACGACGTGTTGACGCTGCCGCGCTCTCTAATTCAATGGCGAGGCTAAATAGTCAAGATATTCAATATATTCTTGATGGATATAAAACAGAAGTACGAATGAATGAATGAATGAATGCATGAATGAAGCATTTATGTACCAAAATAAGCTGTATGATGTTGAGTAGTAAGTAGTTTCATTGTGCGTCTGGCAGCACGGTCACGGCCCTGTTGCTGCACTTTGACGTAACTCTTCACTTAGCTGGTAGCCTCCACCAAGACGAAACATAGATTTTCTGGTATGGAATGAGCATCCTATTCATTTAGGCACTTTAAACTATGATCAGTAATTATTTAATATTTTAATTAAACCTGCCGCACAGGGGTGTAGGCCTATGAATTTGATATCCGCAGTGAAGGGGTTAAGGTATATCAAATGGACTATAGAGAAAGAGAAAAAGAGGGAGAAATATGAGAGGGAGGGAAATGCCACTATTTTTTGTATAATTTAAATATTTCGCCTTATGAATTTTAGTTTTTGGGTTGTATCTGTTAAACCGTTTGTCTGATTGCAAAACGTATTGAAAACTATTTATATATCTTTTTATGATCTACACTTTTAATGTCAATGATTTATTTTGTATCTATAATGAAAAGGCCACTTTTGGTGCATAATGTGAAACATTACGCCTTAAGATTAATAGTTTTGAGTTTTATCTTGTAAACTGTTTGCCTTAATATAAAACTTATAGAAAACTATTTATAGAAATTTTTATGATCTTAAATTTTAATAGTGTCTTTTTTTGTATCTATAAGGAAAAGGCCACTTTTTTGGGTATAATGTAAAATATTATGCCTTATGAATAATTCTTTTTGGGTTGTGTCTGCTAAACTGTTTTGTCAGATTTTTAACCTAATAGAATAGTATTTATAGATTTTTTTATGATCTATAATTTTGATTTATATATATAAGGAAAA
>JACEEZ010006459.1:0-22000 GCA_016584305.1 Chionoecetes opilio | reverse complement strand
TGGAACTGTTAAGAGAAGAGAAGTTGGTCTTCAGAGGTCTCATTTGATTTAGCTTAGACGGGCCCGTTTGACGCGATCGCGTCACCGTGCGTGAAAGGTTTAAGTAAGTGAAGTGTGTCTTCGGGAGGTCAATTTGATTAGCTAGACATGCAGCCTATTAATGTGTGGGAGTTAGTGATAGGAGTGATCAATCAGGGAGTGTGCATGCATATATGAAGCTTTGTCTTATATGTTTATGAAGTAGGGAGTGATTGTCCCATAGTATGCGGTGTATTACGACATTATTTTATTATAGGCAATTGAAGAGGAGATGTAATGTGGAAGGAGATACGTTAAAAAATAATAATAGCTGAAAATGCAATCGTTGTTCCTTTGAATCTACTAAGCTAGAAGAGCAGGGACAACAAGAAAGATCGTATGCAATAAGCAACAGTTGCAGGTACGACATAGTGGCCTGGATGAAGCTTGGAGTGAGGCAGATATATATGGTCCTACAACGACATGACAAATCTTTGAAGCAAAGCACATTAAGAAAGCCTTAGAAGCGCACATCACCACAGTCCAAGCCCCCCATGACCTTTAAATAGATGAATTTTTCAAAGAGCATCCCCACCTCAAGGGCCCATGTATCAAATCTGCAGAACTTGTTGATACAAGCTGTGCTGGACGTAAAAGAGTAGAGATGGTCAGATAACAGGAGAAACATAAACCTACCCTTGAGTCAAACAAGGTTCTTGAGACCATGGCCCGGTTTGAAGAGATGAAGCAAACAAGAAGTCCACTTTTCAAATATATGCGGCGTTACATGAAGATGGTGTTGTTGATATATGCATTTATCCGTGCAACTCGTGACGGCTTATTGGAACTTCATCTGACTTCCCTGGATGAGCTGTTCAAATGCTTCTTTGCTCATGACAAGCAAAAGTATGCGAAGCTTGTGCCTCTGTACCTTGCTGAGATGACTTCACTTTAGACCACTGATCCAGACATACACCAAGAGTACATGGCTGGAAACTTCTCAGTCAACAAGAAACCAATACCATTATGTGCAGTTTGTGTGGATCATGCTCTTGAGCACATCAATCGGTTCATGAAGGTCACCGGAGGTCTTGTGGGCATTACCCAGAATACTAATGGTCGTGAGATTTTTCCTGACGGCGCTAGAACTAGGAAGGCTTGCAGAAGAAGCACCTCAGATGACTGGGTCTCCAACAGGAAAACGAAGAGAAAATCGCGACTTGGCAACACCTATGTGGTCTAGGCAGGAAGAAAACAGTCTTCGCCTTAAGAATTTTATCAGATAATCCACAAACACCATTAGATATGCGGGGAGAGATCTGATAAATATCATCACCAAAGTTGTCATGCCACCACAAGTGCAGAAAGATGTGTGCAAGCAAGAGGAGATTGGCCAGCAGAAGTACACCACACATGTTGAAGAGCGTATCACAAACAACAGTCAGCATCTGGGCCAAAATGAAGAAGGTCCAACCAAAGACTATTTTATACATATAGAGTAGTCTTTGGTCCAACTGAAGATGTGGAAAAGTACAAGAAAGGCGGTAAAAACATAAGCTGGATGACCAGGTAGTGGAGCTGAAAGATGACCGGACACTGTTTGCACGCATGCTGATTGTTGCCCGTTCCAGACCATAAATTAATGTGAAAGAAGCCATTGGCCGATATAATTTTCACCTTATTACCAAGGGTCGGGTCAGTTTTACTCCTAACATACATAATAACTTCCATAACTATTACTAGTGAATTACAACTAATTCACACAAGTGTCACACTTATTAAGCTTCCATAAAAGGATATGTGCATGTACTTAACATCAAAAGAAACAGTATATTTTTAGAAACATTATAAACTATAATTATAATCTATGTAATATATAATATATATATGATATATATATAATATTTTATATATATATAATAAAATTATAATTTTATATATATATATATATATATATATATATATATATATTATAAAATATATATATATTATATATATATATATCATAATAATATATATAATTATACTTTAATTTTTCCCTCCTCTGTTTCACCGTGAGACCATGAACACCTTGCACTCTCAAAGCCCGAGCTAAGTATTTTCACAGGACAAATGCCTAGTTGTCAGCATAAAGTATGGGGATAAAAAAACAAGAAGTTATAAGAACCAGAATCACGAGGAAGAGAGCCCAGAAAGCTCGGAAACAACACTCGCTACAACAGCTCATCTCTGGCCCCCCTGGCTGTGTTCAAGACAGAACAAGTCGCATTTTCCCGCTACCAAGACGTTACTCACAAGCGTTCATCAAACACTCCCTGGCTTGGTATCACTACATAATTGGTTGTAAATATTCTATGTTCATTATTGGACTCAAAATACATGTTACAAGTTGGACCGTACATATTTAACTCACCAACTAAGTTTCTCCCAATATACCGACTTAAAATTTGGTGTACAGCGGTGGTGACTGATTTGATCAGTCTTATAACACCATAACGCGGGTTAACGACCCCCACGCATTCTACAAGCAAGTTCTACAAAAAGCCTCTACAAGGGGTTTAACAACTCTGGCCATTCTACAGCTTCTCCACGTTCTATCAAGATTATCAAGATTATACGCCGATCTTCTTCAAACTATCAAAAACCACAGACAGCCAGTACAACCACGCCCACAACATGGCAACCTCGGTACCCTACGCAACACAAGCCAGCCGCAACACACACTTACAATAATTGGTTCAAGTCCACGAGCAACACAACAGCCAGCAAGTACTATAATCAACAACTACAAGAAAAACTACAGATTGGAGAGAGTGGCAGACAAACTTCATGCAACTCAGCAAATCGTTCGTCACAAGGTCGCCGCATCATCGTCAGCCACCCGACACCGCGCTGCCACAGAACAGAAAACGTCTCGCACTCTCCACAGTAAAGATATAAACGTTCTACATGCACTGTCCAGCCTTACAAATCTACAATACTGCATCTCGTCATGCTCAACGTAGCAGCTTCGATACGCAACACAGATCATCTCGTCATGGGCCAGCGCAACACAGATACCCCTCCCGCTACATAGCAACACAACAAGACAACCCCAAAACCGCCAGCCTTTCCCGAGAAACATTCCGCTGACGCAGCGCACCACCCTACCGCCCTCACAAAAATGCTGACTGACACAAACCACACAGTGTCACTACCTCCCGCCATTACCAGCCGTTCCTCAGTACGGACTTAAGCGCGTGCATCACCACACAAATGTCTGAGTATTTTATTCATATTTCTTATGTGTATGTATATGTTATTATTTTTTTTTAAATTTTTTCTTGACAGAATGTGTATCTCCGGTGACTGTATACACCCATCATCCTGGGCACTCATCCACGCTGTGTTTCATCCTTCACTCACCTGGACCCCACCTATCATACACCAATACGAGTAGCTACCAGCTAAGTAATTGTTTTACAGTTTTAGGTGAGCAGGTATTTTTCGAGTTAACACAGTGATTTTAAACATACACGGACAATTTCAACGTTAGAAATATTATAGTGCTATTTTTAACATACATACGTTACATTACAATGGCTACGGTAACTGCATCTGTTCAGACACCTTTAGGACACTTAAGTCATAATTTTCAGCAAAACATATAACTATCCTTTTTACACAAGGCGAATTTTAGACCACGGTATTCCCACACTATTTTTTTTCAACAGTAATGCATATATTACAATTCTGGAGACATAACTCTTACGAGTGCACTTTTACTACTGAATTACCACTTTATGAGTGCACCTTTACTACTTTTTACTACTTTGAGTCACATTTCCTACAGCACCAGTGCAAACTCCAGAGGATTGACTTTAAATGCATTAACTAGCGTGCCCGAGCGAGCAATGTCAGTCACTGTCACAGTTCAGTGTTCCCGATTCCTGAACCTGTTTCCTGTTAATGTTCTCTGTTTTTCGTGAGTTTTTGGGTTGAGACGTCTTACTACATACACGGTCGCGAATAAATGTTTCCGAGTAACTAGAGGATTAGATACAGATGATGCTTTACCAAACACTAATTTTGATACACAGACACACCTGTAGTTAATGATGACACACACTCACGGCTACAACTGATTACCATCCACAAATTGCGATCACACACGCAAAAACAGTAGTGTCATTCCATTCCTTTACCATTCCATACCATTCACATTTTATATCAGTTCACCTGATTATTTTACAATTACCATGTATTCTGAATTTTTATTGTGTGTTCTTTTTTAGAAAATGTCTACACAACACCCCTAAGCCAATGTTATTTCATTTTTTGAAAATATTTAAAACATTGATGAAATGTTTTACGAATTTTTTTTTTTTTTAGCTACATATTGTTCTGACCAACTACTAGTAAAAACTGATATAGTTACCATGTTTAACCTTTGTAACTCTTGCACGATGGGAAATCTAAGGGATAGCAGAAACCTTGAAAACCTATGTATACCCTCTTCACATTAGAATACTATTATGTAACTGTTAAAGTTGCACCACAGTGCTTTGCATGACATTCATTCTTCCTCAATTGAAGGAATTATTACGCACTTATTGTAGAAAAAACATTATTTACTTGCATGAAATACTAACCCATTGCATTAAACTAACCCATATATTAAATGCATACGTGAATTACATTTACTAAAGGAATAATTACTTAGTTTTTTCCCGTTGTACCACGATCACTATTTGGAATGATAGGATTATGTACTTACTAAAATACTAATCTAGTACTATATGCATGACCAGCAGTTCCTCCAGAACTATTTTCATACTTGATGCTCACATGATTTCCTATGTACAACTAACTAACCATTTAATATTGCTTACTACCACATTCAAACTCGCAGAGAAATTACGAATGACTACTTGTCTAATACAGACCTCAGAAAACATTGGGTTGATCACAATTAAACATATCTCTTTAACATTGTTCACCATTGAAGAATAAAAATTTATTACCCACAGCTGAAACTTTCTCCTCTCAGTAAGGATGATAAAGCATTTCTTTGCTACCAAAATGGCACCATCAACATATTTGAAAATTTATACCCCATCTAGAATTTTACATGGTTCTCTGTTTAATGTAACTTTTCCCCTCAACATCTTTGCTATTCTCTGAGAACTCCATGCATGTATTTCCGACCCCTTTGTCTCTTTCATGACAGATACGGTAAATATCATGTCAAAACTGTGCCCAGTTTTTTTTTTTTTCCAATAAAAAGGTTTCAGCTGTTGCAATAAAATTTGGGCCCTAATTAGGATTTATGTATTATTCACGTCATACCAATATGCCCACCTTATCATTTTATAGCTCGAAATGCTTTACCAACTAGCTGTGCATTTCCCTTTATAAGATTACCTCCACTAGGAAAACTTTTCCTATTTTCCCCTCCCGTTTGGAAACTAAAATTTTGGTGTACAGTTATTTATCACTCATGTGGAAAACACCAAATCAAATGTTATTCCCCTGCGTGACAGTTTCTTTTCCTCATGCATAATACATATTTTAAAGGTTAATCATGCTTCTTTAGCACATGATTCTTACAAGTTCAATACAAGAGGGGCTCACCACTCTTCCTTTTTTACATCACCATGTTTTTTTGAAGTTCATTCAAATGTGTAAACTTTATTTTTAAATTTTTCTGCCAGTCAATTTTTACATTCGCTGATGTAAAAATATTTTCTCAATAGAATGATTTATTATCATTTTTGTATGTTTTTTGGCAAACTTGGATTTGCCCACACACTATGCACACAGCAGCAGCTCTACAGTCAGATGAGCCTTCGTCATTACTTGACTCATTCACGATTTTAACGTTACTTGAAGATTTAAGTTTACAATTTCTTTTCTTGAAATTTTAAGTTTCAATTTTTCCCTGTAATTTTCACAGCTACTTTCGCTGACAGTTGAGTTTGCTAGCTACCGTCTACGGTACACGTAACCCTTTCTACACCTTACACTTGACATTATTAACGGTGATATTTGCACATTATGGATTACCCACACTAGTACTGACACCTATATGTATATAATTTTACTCGGCCATGTCATTTTCTTTGATGTTGAACATCATGTGATCCATTGTTTTCCATATTTTTCTGTGTATTTAGCTCAGAGTTTACTCATTTATAGCGATAGGAATTATGCTTTGGGAAGTTTATAGTTTATATTTTATATATGTATTTAGCCTTTAGTTAGGTGTACCATTGTTATTCCTAGCTAATTCTTATGTGCCTAATTTGAGGACCAAATTATATTAGCGGCCCCAGCAATGTCAGTCAGTTTTTACTTCCTAACAATATAATAACTTTCCATAACTATTACTAGTGAATTACAACTAATATCATAAAGTGTCACACTTATTATAGCTTCCATATAGGATATGTGCATGTACTTTTAAAATCAAAAGAAAAAGTATATTTTTAGAAACATTATAAACAAAAAAACTATTATATATTATGGAATATATATATATATTTTTATATAATATATATAAAATTTTTATATATATATATTTTATATATATATAAATTATACATTTATCTTTCCTCCTCTGTTTCACCGTGAGACCCATGAACACCTGCACTCTCAAAGCCCGAGCTAAGGTGGCACAGGACAAATGCTAGTTGGGCAGCATAAAGTATAGGATCAACAAGAAGTGATAAGAAGCCAGAATCACGAGGAAGAGAGACAGAAAGCCTCGGACCACACTCGCTACACAGCTCATCTGTGGCACCCCTGGCTGTGTTCAAGAAGAACAAGTCGCATCTTTAGTCTTTTACGCTACCAAGACATTACTCACAATCAAACACTCCCTGGCTTGGTATCATTTCATAATTGGTTGTAAATATTTTATGTTCATTATTGGACTCTAAATAAATGTGTACAGTTGGACGTAATATTTAACTCACCCAACTAAGTCTCTACAATATACCGATTATACCAAGAGCCCTATTTGCTATGACTGGGGAACTTCTACCATCGACAGATAAAAGCCAGCTGATGGCCATACTTGAAGCGTGCCCAAGCAAACTATGTCTGAAGAGATATGCAGCCAGACAGAATTGCAACTGAAATTGCCCACTGCCTTTCCCAAAAAGGTGGAATGTCATAGATGGCATGGTTGTTGTATAGGCAATGGGAAAACCCCGCGTGGATAAAGAATTGTGCCGAATGGGCCCATCATTCACTAAAGGAGGCCACAAGGGGGAGACGTCAAGGTGCCAAACCGCCCCTACATACCATGTGGAAGAAAAGAAACACCAATAAGGAAGGTATCTGCCTAGCAATTTTGTCTAGTACCAGCACCAAGGACGAACTGACTGTTTACCTCGCTCAGAAGGCCCTCCACCATTTTCAGATGAGGCCTGAAACCTTCATCGTTAACTCAAGAGAGGATGTCTTTTTCAAACCATGTATATATGCAGCACCTTAGAAGCTCACAAGAAGAGGCTGATACTAGAATAATCCTGCACTGCTTGGATGCTGTTCAAAGAGGAGCCTAGGAACTGTACATCCAGTCACCAGACACTGATGTGCTTGTCCTTGCAATCCGGCGATACCACCAACTCTGCAAGGATACCTTCTTTGTAACTAGAACTGGAACTAAGAAACGGGAATTACCATTGGCACCGAGGCCCACCGAGAGGGGTCTGTCGGGGCATTTACCCCATGGGGTTCTGGGGGGGTCCACTGAGGCTTTGATGGGCCCATAGGACCCATCAAACATGGAGAGCTTGCTTGTAGAACTGACAGATCTCCGAAATCACTGGAAAGCTATGTGGAATGAAGCAAGTTGCTTCAAACCTGGACAGCGAGATGAAACTGTATCGTGGTCGTGGTAAAGCATCTGGACCTAAACGCAAAATGTTTTATGATGATGGTGATGGCACAGCAGATAAAAATTTATCAGAACAAAATGAAGCAGATGAGTCACCTGAAGAAGCATTTTTCAGAAAGTCTGTGTTTTATATATTATTGAATAATATAATTGGCTGACTGACTCTTAGATTCAATGCTGCCAAGAATATTTCTGCAAACTTCAGTTTCCTCTGGAAGTCCCTAACAATATCAGCAGAGGAGCTCACTCAAATCAAAATCACCGGCAGATAAGTATTCTGCAGATATCGGTCATGATATCGTGGTGTAAATGAGGCACCTACAAACAGTTCATCGCTCAAATTTTGAGCAGAACCAACTAAGCCTATTGCAGCTTTTGAATTGCTTGACAGAGTGCAGACTAGAAGTGCTCTTCTCAAATGTATTTGTCAGCCTGCGCATTCTGCTAACAATCCCTGCCACTGCAGAGCGCTCATTCAGCAAATTCAAGTGATAAAAAAATTATACGAACAACAATGACCCAAGCACGACTTATTGACTTGACTAGACTCAGTATTGAGTCTCTACTTGCAAGATCTCTTGATTTTGATGTTGTGCTTCATAATTTTGCCAAGAGGAAAGCAAGGAAGGCGCCATTGTTTGTAAAATTAATGTGCCATATATGTATTCCTTATAAAAATTATCTTCATGTACAGGGTGAGGCCACAAAAGGTGTAACCCACTTATCGGTTAATAAATCTGTGAAAATGTATGATTTTGTTCTTCGATTTCAGATTTGAACTAAGGAGACCATAACAATTAAAAATCAAGTGAGAAATGTTTTGGACAACTGTGCAAAAAATGTTCTGTGTCACTACCTATTTAGAGACAAAATCGTTCAAAACGGTGCAAGCAAAATATCGCAGGATGTTAAACTTCAAGAACTATCCACAGAGGAGCCAAATTTTTCGGTGGGTGAACAAGATTAAACGTAAGGGAACAGTTAACAACCTCAACAAGAGTGTCAGACCTCTTAATGGCGCGAAGGTGACTGCGAGAACTCAAGAAAATGTCAATGCCGTGAGAGATTCGGTCAGAAAGAGCCCAAAAAAGTCCACTCGAAGGCGCAGCCAAGAGCTGGGAACTTCCAGTTCCACTTAGCGAAGAATCTTGTTCAAGAACCTTCAACTTTACCCATACAGGATCCAGATCAAACATCAACTCACAGCAGCTGACATGCGCAAACGTGTTGTGATGTGCCAGTGGTTTGTCAAGAAGATTAGATCATTAGAGACGATCCCGACTTTCTCGACAATGTGTGGTTTAGTGACGAGGCCCACTTTCTGCTTTCGGGCCATATCAACCGGAGGAACAATGTGTTTTGGGGCACACAGTCCCCAGATGAAGTGCTTCAGAGGCCCTTGCACTCAGTCAAATGCACAGCCTGGGAGACAATATCATATCGAAGCACGGCATAATCGGGCCATTCTGGTTTGAGGACGACGACAACAATGCAGTAATGGGCACGAAAGAACGCTACATTGTAGTGCTTAACAAGTTCTGGAGGGGACTGGGAACTCGCCGTGCTGTGAACAGAGATGAACAATGGCTCCAACAGGATGGAGCAACTCCACATAAAGCAAACATCACGATGGAGTGGCTGCACTAGAGATTCCCTGACCAACTGATCAGCAGGACTCGCAAACCCGAGTAGCCCCCGCATTCACCAGATTTGAACCCCACAGAGTTTTACCTGTGGGAATTCTTAAAAGACAATGTCTACGAGAATCGTTCTCAATCCATTGCTGAATTGAAGCAGGCCATCACCACCAAGATTAAAGCCATCAAGAAGGAAGAGTGCTTCAGTGATAAACAACTTCGCTCTCCGGATCCAGGAGACGACACGGTGGTCATTTGGAGGATGTGTTAAAATAAAATCACCTCTTGTGGCAGGGACTTCGCCCCTTGACTTTTTTTGATTGGTATTGTGTCACCTATCAGGTAATAGAGTCATTTGTAGTGTATCTTGTCTCATTAATTAATTATTGTCAAGTGAATGGGTTCCACCTTTTGTGGCCCACTCTGTATTATGATTTTACTTATATTATTATCAATTCAGTGCTTGGTTATTGTTTTTGTTGTATATGTATCATGTCGTGTCATCCACTCTAGTGGATGAAATGTTTCTGATCAACAGTACATTTGAATGTATTTCTAAGTTATATTATTATCAATTAGTGCTTGTTTACTGCTTTTCATGTATTTTTGTAATAATTACACATATGTGTAACTTGTCTTATCACTCTAGTGCAGGGGTTACCAACCTATGGGTAATTACCCACTAGTGGGTAATTTAGATATTTTTTGTGGGTAATGGAAGGCTGAGAATAAAGGCATTCATATATGTATTCTGGACAAACCCAACTGTAAATAAGAGAAATTTAAGACTTTTGAGTTTATATTAGGATATCTGATTTATATCATATTTTAGGCTACTATATAATTTAAACTTGGTATCTTATAATTTAGAAATTGAAAAAATGTGAGTTGGCAACTCAAAAAATGTGAGTTGGCAACTTTGCCTGATAAGCCAGGGCAGACATTCAGAGAGAGTTAAAGGCCACGGTTGTTCGCTCAACAACATCCCTCTATTTCTACATCCCGGTGCTAGTGGGTATTCCGATACGAGATATGGCAGTGGCGGCACATGGTTGCTGATAGCTGATTGGCTGAGCGAGTACAATGACGTCACAGCCTCGCCAGCGAATCACATAGTATTTCTCAAAAGGTTTCAGCCAATCACAAGGCTTCCACGCTCTCAGCTGTGTTTACAAATTTATCATCCACACCAAAATTAGCTCTGATGCTCCATCCTTCTTCCTCCTCCTCCTCTTCACCTCCTCCTCTTCACCTCCTCCGCCGCCCGTCAGGGTGGCAAGGTTGGTAGAGACGTGAGCTCGCAATGTGCAGCGTCCCTGTGCATTCGGTCAGCGGTTCGAGTCCGCCTAGTTCATGCTGACGTGGCGGCGCTTTGTATAGTCAATAACCTTGTAGTTGGTACTTGCAAAGTGTCTAGATATGATGAAAATCTTATCTTATCTCCTCCTCCGCCTCCACCTCCTAGCTTCTCCTTCTCCTCTTCCTCCTCCTAACCTTTTCTTATAGCAGTTTGGTGTACTGGTAGTAGTTACAACAGCAGTATATCAGTAGTAGTTGTAGTAGTAGCAGCAGTAATAGTAGTAGTTGTAGTAGTAGCAGCAGTAATAGTAGCAGTAGTAATAGTAGTAGTAGTAGTGGTGATGAAGGAGGAGGAATTAGATAGAGGAAGAAGAATAGGAGGGAAGAGAAAAAAGAGAAGAATAAAGGGGAAGAGGAAGGAGGAGGAGGAATGTTTGCTAACCGCCACACTGAGCCATGCGTGGTGCTGTCTGGCATCGCTACCCGGCCCGGCGGGTCGAGATGCCGCGCTCACCACTCTTTACTCTTGGCCCATCACCACAAGCGCCTGGGTTTGTTATATGGCCTAATTTCGTTTGTATACTTGCCCTGTTCAGTTCTTGAGTCAGAAAACATCATATATACTCAATTTATGAGTATTTTTATGTACGTAGCATCCTTAACACTACCCTATAGGCAGTTGCCTTGTTTTAGTGTGTTAACGTCCACTGTGACGTCATCAATCTCCCCGCGTAATACCAAAACAGCTGATGACAGTTGTTAAGTTGTTAAGCATGGACGTTAGCGTCTCTGAGTGTGCCCCCTGTAATAGTAGGGCCTACCAGTTAATAGCTATAACAGAGAGAGAGAGAGAGAGAGAGAGAGAGAGAGAGAGAGAGAGAGAGAGAGAGAGAGAGAGAGAGACTTGGCAACCGCGACAGGAGTACACACTAAGAAAAATAGGTGCAACTTTGCACCTTTAACCCCTTCACTGCGGATATCAAATTCATAGGCCTACCCCCCAGTGCGGCAGGTTTAATTAAAATATAAAATAATTACTGATCATATTTTAAAGTGCCTAAATGAATAGGATGCTCATTCCTTACCAGAAAATCTATGTTTGGTCTTGGTGGAGGCTACCAGCTAAGTGAAGAGTTACGTCAAAGTGCAGCAACAGGGCCGTGACCGTGCTGCCAGACGCACAATGAAACTACTTACTACTCAACATAATACAGCTTATTTTGGTACATAAATGCTTCATTCATGCATTCATTCATTCATTCATTCATACTTCTGTTTTATATCCATCAAGAATATATTGAATATCTTGACTATTTAGCCTCGCCATTCAAGTAGAGGGCGCGGCAGCGTCAACACGTCGTACTGTACCGCTTGACCTTATTAGTCACACTAACTCACGCAAGCAGAAAAAGAGGTTATATTGTATCGCAACACTTGACACTGTTGCCATACAAGCCTATCACAACGAATATTTACCCATAATATCATTGAGCGCGCAGTTTAAATACAGAAACCATATATGTACCAGCCGCAGCGAACCCATAAATAGCTGAGAGACCGTATTTGTACCAGCCGCAGTGAAGGGGTTAAAGGTGCAAAATGTGTCACAGATTTTGCACCTTTAAGGGTGTAATTGTGCACCCATAAGGGTGCATAGGTGCGCCTATTAAGGTGCAACCCCCCATAAGGGTGCATAGTTGCACCTATTAAGGTGCAACCCCCCTTAGGGGTGCAACTTTGCATCCTTATTGAAGGTGTAAAATCTGTGACACATTTTGCACACTTTTTTTCTTAGTGTGTAGTACAGGACCAGGGGCCGGATGTTCGAACGTTCATATCGGTCTCTAAGATCTTCTTTGCACTTAGATATATCTTAGAACGTTCGTAACGCGTTTAGAGGTATTTTCAAACGATCTTTGCGAACATCCATCCGCCATATTTGTTCGTATTTCCACCATATTTCTTCATAGTGCTAAGGTTGCTGAAGAGCACTCGCACACTGTTCGTAGGGCCGCATGATGAAGGTTTTTCTAATATACAAGCCATATAAAGTTATGTTATAAGTTGTTTATTTCCTGTTGAGTTGTTTACTGTTGGTCAGGACGTTGTAGGGTGAATGTGAAGGGTGCAATGAATGGTATGCTACCGAATGCCTATAGGTGACTGGAATGAGTGAAGTGCAAATAAAAAAGAAATGTGTCTTTTGCTAAAACTGTATAGAGAAGATGATCAAAGGAAGGGAGAGGAAGATGTGGGAAGTGTATGTTGTTGACATGTAATATGTCAAGTCGGTATTATTTCGGTGCTGAGCTGGGGAGGAATCACTCCCGCTCATTCACTAACCTAACCTAGACATAATATAGTCAACTGACCAACATAACCTAATCAAACTGTGCAGGCTATTGCTGGTATTTAATCCCAGAATATAGAAACAAGGGTAAAATAGGAACACTCGCCGACGAAAAAAATTGGAACACCCGTCGACGTCGGCGAGAATTCCTATCGGCGACAGTTCCAGGTACCGTCTAGCTGCTTGGATAATGGGTGGGTATTAGTTTGGTAGTGGGCTTTCAAAAGTCCTAGGATTCTTACCTACATCATAGTGTAGATTTCTTCATTCTGAGTATTTTGAACCCCATTTCCCATGGTACAATTGAATAATAATGGCGTTACATGTTACGTACTACCGAAAATCTACTGTTATTTCAGCCATAAGCGGTTAAGTTAGGTTAAATCAGATTAGGTTAGGTTAGGTTAGAGGTGAGTTTTGGTTTAGTCGTCTAAGTTAGGTTAAATCAGATTAGGTTAGGTTAGGTTAGAGGTGGGGTTTGGTTTAGTAACAGATGATATCGAGAAAAAAATAAAATTATCAATAATATGGCAGTGCGAAGCGGCGCAAGGTTTGCGGGGCATATATCCCCCCATACCTGTAAACAAACAAAAAAATCCGACAAAAACGAGTGCCATATTAATTCAATACACAACAAAACGATTCAGGAAAACTAAGTTTCGGCCTCGAAATCGTTGAAAGCCCATTACCGAAATTTTACTAGGGGTATAAGTGGCGGTTATTAATCATTCAATTCATATATAATTCTTCGCGCTGGCTAAAACGGTAAAATTATTATCCTTTCCCGCCCTTATTAGTGTTTTTATTTCTCTCCAGACCTTCACAAATCCCTTCAGATACCTCTAAAACGTAATTATAAAGTGGGGGAGTTAACCCCTTTAACCTCACCTCACCCCACCTAAAGTCCTAAGTGACACCCCAAAATAATACTAACCTAACCTTATTATAACCTTATCTAACCCTACCAATAACCTCCTAGCGAGACCTAAGGGCAGGAAAGAACTAGAATTTTACCAGGTTAGGTTATATTGAGGCTATAAGCTTGTAATTTTTTGAATGGGACTCGCCAGGAGGTTATTAATGAGCATACGTCTTCAGTCTTCAGATATTGCTCTTGGGGAGGCATGATATTTGTTTACATTCTGACTGCATTATGATTGGCTAACAATCTCAAAGGTTGATGAAATCTTTCTTCTGATTGGCCAAGCGACAGTCAGCTGAGTTCCATTCCTATGGTCGGAACGGAACGGAACGAGCTTGAAGATCGCATCATCGTGAGCTAAGAACATTCGGACGATTCTTTGAAGATACATTTTTGTGGTGTTCGTAGCCCAAGATCTAAGATGGCCGCTAAGAACACTCTAAGATGTTCTTAGGCGGAAAGCTACGAACGTTCGAACATCCAGCCCCAGGGCCCATATAAACAACAATAACTTAAGTATAAGGAGGACTTACACTTAGTTCCTGTGCTGGAGTACTTTACTGAGCAAACTGGTTAAGTGTATCTTCCAGTTGTGCTCAGCGCTCGCAAAGTAAAGAATTTAAAGGAAAACTTAAGTAAATCATCAAAGTATGAAAACAGGAAAGTACAAAAGAGAGGAACTTTTAAATAAGAATAATTGTCAGTGTTACCGTATATATGGTTGAAGTTCATATGTTAACAACGTAAATGGAAGGTAATATGAACTTTGTGATGAAAGACCAAAATGTGATATTCAGAGGGTACATTAGGATTTTGTTTCAGACCGGTGGGGACGATACAAAGTGTACCCATGATAAAGTGTACCCAGGCCCTTACTGCGCATGCGCGGTGCATGAGAAACCAAATATATCGGGGTAAATAGAAATATCGTCTAAAATCAGTTAAACAAGGCTATCCTTCACCAAAATGAGGCATCCCACAATAGAAGAATGCCTCATCTATTGCTGTCATCAGATACTCGCCCAACAGTGGTTTTTACATGAGATATTTTGGTTCTTAGTGTTGCTGCCTGGCCCGCTCTCGCACCGACCACCGCCCCAAGCCAGCAATATGGCAAATTATGTCATAAATGATAAGTGTCCGTACACTATAAGGCTGTCCATGATAGAAGAAGACTGAAAAAATCGCTGCATACCAGACACAAGCCCAGTGGTTAGATATATACATATGAACATATACGGGTGTTTTGGTGCACTGGAACGAGCTGCAAGGGACGAGGACACCATGGCAGGTTTGTGCTCCTGTTGTAATAATACAGTAACGTTCCCCGCTTTTACTTGGTCGTACATTGAATAATCAGTATTGTACAGGTGGGCTAAGTATTTGTACAAAACAACGCGTTATTATGTGTAAATCCTATCATGTTCACCCATCCACGTCGGAGGCATGCGCGGGAGGGTGACACAGAAAAAGGCATATTTAACAGTAAGAATACAACGTCTGTGTGTCATTATCGACAAGTATGTTCCTTGTTGACTACTTTATATATTGTATTAGTGCCAAGGCAATACAGAAAGGATTTCCATAGTAATAAGAACAAATAAGCCAGGCATCCACGTCGGAGGCATGCCCGGGAAGGTCGACACAGAAAAAGACATATTTAACGGTAAGAATACAACGTCTGTGTGTCATTATCGATATGTATGTTCCTCAAAGACTATCCCAAACGTTTGCTAAATGTTTCGTTCTCATAAAGAGTATTTCTAACCATTACAACAGCCGTCGGTAATTAAAACTAACAAGGTAGGTTTGGGGGGAGGCAACCCCCCCCCCCCCAGTAAGGTTAGGTTACGTAATAAATGCACATTAGGTTAGTTAACTAGCAGGGTAGTTGGGGTGAAGGCGCAACGCCCCAGTTGGGTTTAGGAAAGTATTGGTGGACAGCTGTTTGTTTTGGTATAAATCCAAGTAGGTGTAACTGGAAACAAGAAAGTCTCAGAGGTCTCTTAGCCAGGTGCATAAATAACGGTACAATGGAAATGTTCCCCCATATTAAATCGGGTCCAAACAGATGTGATGTGAACAGTAACAAATTTGATGTTTTTTGTCATTGCAGGCAACCGCACGTGGAGGGTGACTGCATGATTGCTTGCGATGCCTGCCAGACATGGTACCATCGTGACTGTGAAGGCATATCATCACGTCGATAGCGTAACCTGCAGGACTACGACACGACATATACATGCAACAGTTGTCGGTAAGATATACAATGACGTTTTAATTGAGTCCCCACTATCACATTCATGCACATATAACAACGGAAAACTAGAAAAAATTATTCTCGAAGCATCTTTGCAGCATAGTCAATAATAAACGGGGTAGAAAAGGGTATGCGGTAGTATAAGGGTAAAGGGTATATGACGGCGGGTCGCGTCAAGAAGTCTTACGGCAGATTGGCATAGCCCACGGTGTCATGGACTCGCTCTGCAGGAGTATTCGGCGTTGTCGGTACCTGTATAGGAGGAATAAGATCTGGATCTTCAAGTCGCTTGTGATCCCTGTCTCAATCTATGGTTGTGAGACATGGACACTAAATAGCGACTTGAAGAGACCAATCGATGACTTTGGTAATAAGTGTCTTCGCAGAATCAAACCGATCCTTCCCACCGGGTTGACAATCCGGTGTGGAGGAGGCCAAGGGGGCGCCCACAAGGCTAGTGGCTGGGGCAAGTTGATGTTTCTTGTCGAGAGTTGCTTTGGTATGGGAAAGGAGCCTGCATGGGGACTCGCGCGTGGTGACCCCCGGGAGTGGCGACGTAGGGTGGGCAGCGAGGCGACGCGCCCCCTGGCGTATGCCCCCAATGATTGATGGATTAAGACCTGAACTGTTTTTTTAATTAATGAAGGTTTATTTTCTCATATATATCCTAAATCTATTTTACTATTTTTTTTTTCAATCACCTACTCATAACTTGCTCACTTGCATGTAACAATTGTGAGGCTCACTGGTTTGTAATTGCTAGGATCCTCCTTATCCCCTGCCCATGCTTAAGTCCCTCTGGCTGCCTGGCTGAGAAGCCCTGAGGTAGCTCCTGAGGTAGCTGGGCCATGGCCTGGTCTGGGTTGTCCCCAATAAGATGTAAAGAACCATATGTACCACTGTATCTGTACCACAGTGGTCTATGATCGAAGTTATCACTGACTAGTATAAATAAATGACCTACATGAGAAAATAAATACTTGTGTTTTGGTGTCATTATTTATCAGGGTACGAAATGTATCGCCGTACCAACGATAAATAAGGTACCGCTTTTCCGCGCATGCGCAGTAGGGGCCTGGGTACACTATGGGCCGATTTCTCAGTCGTCCCCTTTCGTTGGGGTCCTTACCAACGAGCGGCCATTTCCATCCCCAACAACAAAATCCGATTTCTTAGTCGTCTTTTTGGGCCGCTGTTGGTTTGTATCGATACCATAGATTGGAACCTTTGGGGACGCCGGGTTGGGGAGCCTAGTCCCTCCCCAACGAAGCTTACTAATGCAATTATTTATCAAATACCACTAATTGCTACTTCCATATGATTATATTTTCTTCTGAAACAGATGTAAAAATTATCAGATAATGCATCAACACGTTAGAGGGTTATAATGAAAGAAAAAGAAAAGTTTTAAAAGAACTTGGATGGCCGCGGTGAATGCACGTCACCAGCTGTCAAGCAGACAACATATTTTTCACGGCCATCTACCTTAATAAATTATTTTATCTGTCACCCTATATTCTTCTATAATTCAGTAATATTGTAGGTATATATGCGTAAGACATACAAAGTGGGTTATATGTGAAATTGTTATATATAAATAAAAGTAATAATTATAAATAAGAATTTAAAAATATATAAATTTAATATAATATAATTTATATATAATCAAATATAACAAATATAATTTATAAATTAAAGTAGAATATCATAAATAATCGTTGTTATTATTTGTGTGTAAATAGTAATTATTTACTGACTTTGGATGGAATATTTACATTTTCCGCCACTCAGGCATACCAACAGTACCGAATCTGCCGTCTTTAATCGTTGGTATCCTTACCATGTTGGGGAGCTCCTGGTTCACGAAAACAGCGACTAAGAAATCGGATATCTTTGTTAGTAAGGACTGTTACCAGGTTGGTAAGGCTTTTGGTTAGGGAGCTTACCAAGGACTAAGAAATCGACCCTATATCATGGGTACACTTTGGCCCGTACCGAGAGTCATGATGAAGGTTGAGCGACGACCTTCGTCGACTGAGGAAGGTTACCATAAAAGGGTACCCCCGTGTCTTCGTGCCGACCTTCGACCGTCGTCGTGCTCTTCGTTCCGAAAAATATCCCTTTTATGGTAACCTTCCTCAGTCGACGAAGGTCGTCGCTCAACCTTCATCATGACTCTCGGTACGGGCCTTTGTATCGTCACACCGGCAACTGCAGAGTGGCGCCACATTTGTTTGTACTTGGCAGTACATCCCGTGCAGGGATATTATATATCTTTCTAATATCCTTGATCCCGTGTACGCAGGACTGAAAAGTTTTTAAAGGATCCCTTTAGTGGGGTCATTTCATATCCTGTCAACGGCATTCATCAAATGCTTAGCTTACCCTACTGGGGCGGCTATCATAGTTGCCTCTAACAAGTGATATATATGATTACACCAAACATTTCTATGCGAAAATACTGATGGATTTCAATAGTATACCAATAATACACGGTGATTTGTAGATACAGTTGTCCCTTTGGGTATCTGTATCAAAGGCATAAGGCAGGAATTTATACAGGAATACAAATGGGCAAAAAAAATTGGACATGTAGCTGCTTTAGGTAATGCATTTCAAACACACCTAAATGGTGGGTATAATTTCGATATTGAGCACTAAAAAGCTAAAAAATTACTTACATAGCTGAATGTTATTTCAGCCAGAAACGGTTAGGTTAGTTAAAATAAGAGTAACGAGAGGGAGCGTGCTCGTTTTCTATAAATATGCAGTTTCGGGAAAATATGCAGTTGCGGGAAAAAGTGTAGTTTATGACTTGCAAGATTTTAAAGACAAGTTTGTGTTTGTGAACTTAATATGTGATGCTTTCCGTAATGGAGATAAGTTTTTTTTAATGTACAACCCTAAAAAAGAGTGTTTTGCAATTCGAAAAAGTGATGACAAATTTCTACTAATAAACTTTTTAGACGTTTTGACGGGAAAAAACACTCCATTTGTAAAAACATTAAATATTAACCTAATCAAACCATGAAACTAACCTGACATAACTTTCTAACTAACCTAACCTAACTCTCTAACTAACCTAACCAAACCTAACCTAAATATTAGCCTTTTTAATTTCCGACAGCGGTAATACAGGTTAGAAATATTCCTTATGATGAGAACGGAAACGTTTAGATTTAAAACCACCAATCATATATTGTTTTAAACTGCACATATACCGTCACAAGTCATTATATTACCCTTTGGTACATTTTCGTTATTGGGCACCACTGATTTCTAGGTCATTAATTTCGCGATTGCCAATAACTTGTAGAGTCAAAACTTCTTATTCCCCCCTTACCCTCCTGACAGATCGAATAACACTCTTAGATTCTGAGCATCCTTAAAAAAAGACAAAATAGAGTTGTGCTTCGCATATTAATGCATAGATTAGTAGAGTCATTCGCTGAATTAAGAGTCGGCAAAGATTCTCTCACGCTCCAAATACCCTGCCACTGTGAAAACCGCGTTCGTATGGCCGTTCTGCATTAAGTAATACCCTCCCCGTTGATATATTTATGAATTAAATTTTCCTTCATCAAATTAAAAGAATTGGGTTATAGTTACTCACTTCGTAGGTTATCTGCTTTCCCAGTTAATAAGAAACATTCGACACTTTGGGTCCTCGTTGATGAAGACTCTGGTGAATGTTTGAACACGTCAATTTCCGCGGTTTAGCTGTCCTCAGTCCTCTATGAAGGGTCACGCAGCGGCATTCGTTTCTTCACCGTCTCCTAGGTAAGGTGTTATCGTTTTCGTCTCTAATACCTTGTTTTTGTGATATGATATCTTAACCAGTGTTAGTCTCCTCCAGGAGACTAACACTATTCCCGTGCACTATCAATTAATATTTTTTTTATGTATTTTCAGCTTTATATCATCTCATAGAGTTCTTACCGGATATATTTTACGTCATCCACATAATCTACTACCCCGATAAAAACTCCTTTCCACTTCCCCGCCCGCATTCCCGACGGGTCCCTAGGTTTGTTAGGGAGGAGGTGGATAAATGTAAAATGAGGCATTTCGGACGATTTTTAAAGTTACCATCATTCTTAACACATCAAAATGTATAGAAAACGAGCACGCTCCATCTCGTTACTCTTATTTTAACTAACTTAACCGTTTCTGGCTGAAATAACATCCAGCTATGTAAGTAAATTTTTTAGCTTTTTAGTGCTCAATATCGAAATTATACCCACCATTTAGTGTGTCCAGAAATGCATTTATCTAAAGCAGCTACATGTCCAATTTGTTTGCCCATTTGTATTCCTGTATACATTCCTGCCTTATGCCTTGATACAGATACCCAAAGGAACAACTGTATCTACAAATCACCGTGTATTATTGGTATACTATTTAAATCCATCAGTATTTTCGCATAGAAATGTTTGGTGGTAATCATATATATCGCTTGTTTAGAGGCAACTATGATAGCCTTAACTATTGATTACCCAGTAGGGTAAGCTAAGCATTTGATGAATGCCGTTGACAGGATATGAAATGACCCCACTAAAGGGATCCTTTAAAAACTTTTCAGCCTGCGTACACGGGATCAAGGATATTAGAAAGATATATAATATCCTTGCACGGGATGTACTGCCAAGTACAAACAAATGTGGCGCCACCCTGCAGTTGCCGGTCCGAAACAAAACTCATAATGTGCCCTCTGAATATCACATTTTGGTCCATATCTTTCATCATAAATGTAGAAATTATCCATAAGCCACCCTCTCGTAATTAGAAAGAACTGCAACTCCGAAATGCCAGTGTCGCTGGCAGTTTTAACTCACAATTTGGTGAAAAGTTGGTCAACTTGAAAGAAAAATATGGGCTTATTCCACTGCACTTAAAACACACAAGTATAATATTAAGAACGATTTTCTTCTATATGTATATTTTTATAGAAGCCTGATTCGTAAAACATTGTATATAACCAAATAACCAAGGAGGTTATAGTTGAGGAGGCGAGTAAATGCTACTCTATGATATTATATAGTCAATAACGAATGTTAGAGTTATCTTTACCTAGGCAGTCATATTTTCCTGTTATTATTGTGTATCAATCAGATAGAAAGCCTGGAAGTGCAATGAGTCGACGCGTGAAGTGGCAATGTTTTGATTCAATCTCCCCGCCACAATCTCCCCGCCCACACTCCCCGCCGCGGCGTATCGCCTCCACAATTATAACCTACATTGTCGCAGCAGCAAGCCGATTTCGGCATCTTTCTTATTTCTCGTGTTTTCAAGGCATTGCTTATTGTATTTTACAAGCGTTTGCCAGACGCAGCAGTTACTGTCTTAGAAAACAGTGTGAACATCGCCCAAATTTTACATGCCACAATATACATGTAAAAAATATATTAAGCTTTGCTATACGAGGCGAGTAATTTGCATTAATTGCTATTATAGACGTTCCATCGTAATGCATGTCATCCATATAAGTAGTAGAACAACAGAAGAACTATATTTTTGTTTTCAGTATGCGTGATCATTTGTTTTATCGCGAAATTAAATTTATGAAAAATTTATCGCGGAGGGAAAACACAGTAGACAACCTTTGAGTTAAAATAACACAGAGCATTTT
>JACEEZ010006458.1:27529-44350 GCA_016584305.1 Chionoecetes opilio | reverse complement strand
CTTCCAATTACTCTCTTACTACACTTCTTTCTATATTCTTTTGACCTACGCCGACTAGGCAGCTGTGTAGAGGAATTTTCCTACTAGTGTCCCGCCCCTAGATCAGGTGTCAGGTATGTCTACTGTAGGTAGGATATATGGAAACACTCATGTATTACTCCACGCTCCTTGACCTGTCTATAAATAGGGTAGACCGCGTCTGCCCGAGAGACACTCAACCCACTACTCACGGCCCGACACACAGCTCACGCATAGTAGTACAGGAGCATTAGCTAAGAGGTGGAAATAAATAGTAGAAAGCTGATTTTTCAGGAAAGCTCTAAAATATTGTATATATCGCCCTTATGCAAAGTTCTGCAAATTCAACCTCGTGGCATTTTCATAATTCAAAATGGCCGCCATCACAATTAACGATAAAATGAAAAGTATTATGATCATCCATCCGAGTTCGTAGTAATGAGATTTTTGTGTGTACATCTATGTTTTAGAGTGTGCTGAATACAATGGAGCCATAAAAAATATTTGAGTTGACATTATTAGCATAAATTCAATAAGATGAAGAAAAAAAAAAGTTTTTTTTTTTTTTTAATAATACCACAACTATGTTATGTACGTTACATTTATAATAGCCAAACTATGATATATTGTACAAAACACCAATTAGAAACCACAAATAACCCAACCATATGTTGAAGGAATGTCTAATCAGTAGTATCCCCTTCGCCTTGCACATCAAGAACATGCGAATTTTTACAATTGTACCCACTGCAAACCAGTGCACATTATGGTACACTCCATCCGTGCCTTGTAACAACGACATGACTTTCCACACCCTACCTTGCAGCCGCAAGATACCTTTTCAGTACCTTCTCGGGAGCAACAGGCCTATCGGTATAGATTGGAAACAAGTATCCCCTCTCTGTACTCCCACCCCCACTAAATTGGTGGTAGCTCGGTCGGCCCCGTTGATATCCATCACGGGTATTCTCGCTTGGAAATTGTTTGCCAGCATAGAAGAGAACCTGACAGTCATGGTGGTACTTGAATTCAGCAGCAATAAAATCTAACTCATTGGATACGCGAAGTCTAACAGCATCTCCCCACTCATCATGGCGATCGCCAGCTTTCTCAATTACGCTTTGAAGGGTGGCTTTTGTCATAGCATCATGTGTCCGTACCCGACGGTTGCGGGGTATCTTTGTTTCTACATTGTAGTCTATTACAGTCTTTGCACAATAGAGACAATCTTCTTTTATATTGAAAACTCGAATTCTTGAACGTAATTTTGAAGATGATGTGCCCCAATCAGAGTCCAATGGCTCTCTTCCCTTTTCCTTTTGTAAGAAGTAATACAGCATGGTCGAATGTATTCCCGGGGACGACTTTTACCTGGCTGGGACCGGGGCAATTGTGCCCTTTTTTCCCCCTCTCAAAACAGACGGCAAACCATTTCTCTTTAAAATGCGGGCCGTGGGGAAGTCCCTCAAGGCCCTTATCATGGACCTCTTCGGGGCAGGGGCCCCCCGGGGGTTTTCCCCCGGGGGTTCCCCTTTTCCCCCAGGGTTGGGGGAATACTGCAAAACTCAGCCTTTCATGACAGCACCTAAAAAAAACGAGAAAATTATTATTTTTAAATTATTGTTATTATTTAATTACTTTTAAATTAAAATTTTTATGCAATTTCACGGGGGAACAATTTTGAAAAAAAAAATTTTGTTGGGGTTAGTTTTTTGAGCTTTTTTTTAAAACAAAAAATTGGGCCCATGCTTGATTCCAAATTTTAGTCATTTTTTTTTTAAGAACGTCAATTTTTTTCCCCCCAAAACTTACCCTCGAAAAGGGGAAAAAAATTTCCAAAACTTGTGTCCGTAAAGCTATAAGACCAAGGCCTCTTTTCCAGCTAAAAAAAAATTCCAGTGCCAGTTTTCAAAACAACTACCTCCCCCTAAAAGATCTGATTGAGGGGGTTTAAGAACGCAGGGGGCCCGGCAATGATGCAGTTTTTGGACATTCACAGGATTCGTTCGTAGGGGATTTGATCGGGCGCGAGTTAAATGATTTGCACGTGTTTTGGGGCCCTACCCAAAAAAAGTTCAGAAAAACTAGCATCAAGACTGAACGAGAAAAAACATATTTAAACCCAAGGAGTAAAGGGGTATCTTTCCCCTTTTCAAACCAGAGAAAGTACATTTCTGCATACCTTCGAAGTGGGCCCGGGTTTTTTTTTTTTGCCATAAAATTCCTTGGTTTTTCTGAAGGAATTAGACTTTTTAATCTACAATCCAAAAGAATGGGATTTTTTTATTTTAGCTCCAAAACGGAGCTTTAATGGGGTCCCCTTTACAAAAATGGCCCAATTTTTTTTTTGGGGCAAATCCCATTTTGGGGATTTGGTCCCGTCTTGTGAAGAATATGGAATGTAAAAGAGTCATTTAAATTTTTGGGAATATGGGGGCCCAAAAACAAAATTGGGAAACAAAACTGGGTTTTACCTTAAAAAGGTGTCCCTTTCCCTTTTTGGTCAAAAACGGGATACACAAAGTATCCCCGCTTTTTCTGTATGTGGGGGTAGCAGAGTCGAGAGAAGCATTGGGTTTAGAAGAATTGGCCTCCGATAAAACCCCCCCGATCTTAAACCTGGAGATCCAACATTGTACATGAGGGCCCCTTGTTTGAAAGGGAAAAAATAATATTCCCACCCCTGCCCCAAAAACTAAAGGGCTCATGAAAACCCTTTTTTATAAGCAAATTTTCAAATGCGGCGGGCTGTTTTAAGTACATTTATTTGGGATTTCCTGGATGTCAATTGGGAAAAACAAGGCCGGTGTGGTTTTAGGGGCCCCAAAATTTGACAGTCATCAAAAATGAACATTTTTAACGGTACTATGCCCGACCTTTTAAAAGAATGCTTGGCATCATTCAAAAACGTCGTCAAAAACTTTCTTGGGAAAAAACGTGCAAAAATTACACAGAAATTGTTCCGAAACTATTGGGGGCTACAAAAACGCTTGGTTGCAAATGATTATTAAATACATTTTTTGCATAGCATCTTGCATAACTTTCCGGAAATCTTGGTGCTGCTAGCGACGAGTCAAGGTGAACGATTTCACCAAGTTTGAAGGTTATGAGAACGTACAGGGTAAGAATGCGATGTGCATAGATGGATGACTATTGTTGGGCATCAACGCGATAGTCCTCATTGAACACTCCAGACAAAGCTACAAACGTACAATTTTCCTAACCTGCACACATATATAGCCTTATCCTTTCTAAAACATGATAATTTAAATAACATTCTATTCATGCCTATTCCTTCATTTTTCATTGTATGTTAACTTAGTCACCTTTTTATCAAAATAAGCACTGTTACTGTTATGTACAGTAGTTTTCATATTTTTTAGAACAAATCCAACAGTTCAAAACTTGACGATGATTAGAGAACACTGAGATCAGTTGTTGGATTAGCACCAAATTACTAATAACAAGTTGTCAGACCTAACTCACAAAAAATTTGTTCCCCAGTGTTATCACTCACTATTATTATAATATACTAAGTAATTACACTTTATCTAATTATTTTAACTCCAAAATGCACATGGCCATGGGTTCCACTGTAATAAGTTGCCAGTTATGCCGAATTTTGGTATTTAACCATTAATCGCAAATTGGTTATAGCGCCATCTCACTTATGAAAATGCCCCAGGTTTATTTGCAGAACTTTGCACAGTGGACATGCTTATGGTTTTCTGGAGCTCCCCTGAAAAAATCATCTTTCTACTATTTTTTTTCTAGGGGTTTTCGTTAAATTTTTACTAATCTCCTGTACTATTAAGGTCAGCATACGGCTTATTTTCGTCTCGTCGGGCTCGGCCACGTTGTGCCGCCGCCCCAACATCTCCTGTGATTACTGTTCCTGCTGACCATACATCTCGGCTTGCACTCTACAAGGTGACTACGGTAACTCATTATTCCTCATCACCCATGCACTCTACTTTAAGAGAACACTAGGTTAAGACATACACAGAAGACTCAGAACACGTGTTGACCACACCACTCTCCGAGGGCACAGCTCATTTCGCGCCACGCTACACACCGCCACTCGCTCATCTCAAATCCCCGGGGGTTTTCCCCCCCCCCTGCCCTGCCTCTATCTAATATATTCAAGTATAAGTACCACGTACACGGTATATTTGGTGGCGCTTGGTGTTTGGTCCTGTTGCCTGTGTCCTCTTTTGTGTGGGTATGTGCGCTCCACGGGTAGCTTCATATTGATGTCCTGAATGTCCCATGATGTCCTGCTGTCCCGGATGTCCTGATGTTCTACCTCGCGTCGCAATGTCTCTACGACTTCTCTTCCCCGCCCTGTGTTCCTAGCGCGCCCCTGTCGAAGCTCCTGTCTGGTATGTCATGTGCGACCTTCGCACAGCTTGGCGCCCCCGCCCGCATCCCACGCCCGCTCTGATGTAGCGTGTGGTCTTCTCCGACGCGCCCGTGTCTCTAGCACGTGCTCATCTTCAAATCCGTGCCCTCCGTGGCGCCCATCGTGAGTGTTCTGCTTCTTCTCTGCTCCACGTGAGTCGTCAGCAAGTGTTATTATTTTCTCGTCACTGGACATTGTGACTATCTCTATTTGTACGTGTGTTATTATTTTTCTTGTCACTTTGAAACGTGACTCATGATTTCCTGTGCTTCGCGATATCTGTGTGGTGCCCTATATTTTGACTTTATTTGACTCATTTCTGTATTATGTTTGGGTGCAACGATTTTTATGTCATTTTGCTTTACTGCATGTCATTTTAGTAGATTTTTGACTCTGCCGTGTCTCCTTGCTAAACCTCTTGGCTGAGGATTGGATATCGACTATGGTCTACTGTGGCATCGTGGTCCGGCCTTCGCGGCCTGCTTCGTGCTCACGCCCACGCCCGCCGTCCCATTTCCTCAACTCATCTCTCCTCGTGGCTTTCAGTGTTTTTCAGCGTTTGGTTATAGAAACAGCAGACTCTATTTCCTTACTGGTTGTTTGACTGTATTGGTTTCAGCGCGTTTGGACAGGAGTAGATCCTCATTTTTATGTCCGTGTTGATCATAATGTGTAATTACGTTCATTTTTGGTCATAATATTTTCTTAGTATGCTGTTTTGAAGACTTTTAGATCTTCAAAATCTAGTCTATCTAGTTTTAGTCAAGTCGAGTCATACTCTTAGTCATATTCTCCTTTTTTGATATTGTATATGTTGTCACGATAATTTTTCTCTACGTTGGCTAATCCTAGTGTTTCGGCTGGTATGTGGATAGAATAACTTTTATGGCTATCTCTTGCTTTGCTGTTTGCTTGTGTTCAGTTACAGCGCGTCCTTTGACAGAGATTAAAATGCTCATTTTTGTGATATGTCATACGGTTATCTCACGACCAATGATGTACTTTGTTGCGTACTTTGTCCACGTCTGTAACGTGGTGAGGAACTTAGTTATTTTTCAGAATATTTCAGTCCTACGTCTTAACTTGTGCTTGGAGTAGTTTATTAGTAGGTAATTCTTGATCAGGTATTTATGTCCACGTCTTGTCAGTGTGCTTGCTTGCGTGTGTTGACGTATTTCTGGTATATTTTTTGAGTGAATTCATTTTCATGTTAGTAATTTCTTTGTATAGGTTTATTTCCAATCATTTTTGGTGTCTCCATTTCAGCGTCATTTTTTTACCCTTACGCCCCTTATTATCTCCTATGTTATGTTCATATCTTTATATCCCTATAATACGTGAGGGCAATATTCTTCGAAGGGGGTTAATATACTGTACTGTAGGTGTACTCTCTCAATTACTCTCTTAACACCTTTTTTCTGTAATTCTTTTGACTACGCACGCTAGGCAGCTGTGATAGAGGAATTTTCCTACTAGTGTCCCGCCCTGATCAGGTGGCAGGTGTGTCTACCTGTAGGTAGGATATATTGAACACTCATGTCTTACTCCGCGCTTCTTGCCTGTTAAATAGGTGTTAGACCGCGTCTGCCCGAGAGACATTTAACCCACTACTCACGGCCCGACACACAGCTCACTCATAGGCAGGCATACGCTTCGTCTCGTCGGGCGCCACGTTGTTGCCGCCCGCCCCAACATCTCCTTGTATTACTGTTCTGCTGACCATACTCTCTGGCTCACTCTACAAAGTTGACTCCGGTACTCATTATTCCTCATACCCATGCCGCTACTTTAAGACCACTAGGTAAGCATCGCACAGACTCAAGAAACGTGTTGACCGACCACTCCTCCGACCTGCCGTTCGCGCCACGCTACACACCGCCACTCGCTCATCTCATGTTCCGGTTCTGCCCTGCCTCTACGTATTATATTACAAATTATAATGTTACCCCTACACGGTATATTTTGGTGGCAGCTGTGTTTGGTCTATTGTCTGTGTCTTTTGTGTGTGTATTTGCGACTCCACGTGTATGCTCAATATGTGTCCTGATGTCCCATGATGTCTGCTGTTCCATGATGTCCTGAATGTTCCTAGCCTCGCTCCGATGTCCCCCTCTACGATCTTCTCTTCCCCCGCCCATAATGTTTCCTGCGCCTCCCCTGTCGAAGCTCCTGTCTGGATGTCATTTGCGACCTTCGCACAGCTTGCCTGCCCCCGCCCGCATCCACAGCCCCGCTCTGATGTAGCGTGGTTCTCTCCACGCCCGTGTCTCTAGCACGTGCTCATCTTCCCCCATCCGTGCCCTCTGGCGCGCTCGTGAGTGTTCCTGCTTCTCCTCTGCTCCACGTGAGTCCGCAGCAGTGTATTATTTTCTCGTCAACTGGCATTGTGACTATTTCTATTTACGTGTGTTATTATTTTTCTTGCCTTTGAACTTGACTCAAATGTCTCCTGTGCTTAGCCGATATGCTGTAGTTGTGCCCTATATTTTGACTTTATTTGACTTCATTTCTGTGATTATGTTTGGGCTGTAACTAGTTTCTGTCATTTCTTTACCTGCTTGTTCTTTTAGTAGATTTTTGACCTGCGTGGTCTCTGCTAAACCTCTTGGGCTGAGGTTAGGATAGCGACGATGTCTACTGTTGCATCGGTCCGCCTTCCGCGCCTGCTTCGTGGCTCACGCCCACGGCCCGCGCCCATTCCTCAACTCATCTCTCCTTCGTTGGCTTGGACAGTGTTTTCAGCTGGTTTGGTTATAGAAACAGGCAGACTCTATTTCTTACTGGTTGTTTTGACTGTATTTGTTTCGCGCGTTTTGGACAAGGGTAGATCCGCATTTTGTCCCGTGTTGAGCTAATGTGTAAGTACGTTTATTATTTGGTCATAATCTTTTACTTAATATACTGTTTTTGAAGACTTTAGATCTTCAAAATCTAGTCATTAGCTATTTTAGTCCAAGTTCGAGTCAATACTCTTAGTCCTATTCCTCCTTTTTTGGAGATTGTTTAATGTGGTCACGTAATTTCATCATCCTCTTACGTTGGCTAATCCTAGTGTTTCGCTGGTATGTAGGCATAGCATAACCTTTTATGGCTATCTCCTTGCTTGCTGTTCGCTTGTGTTCAGTTATCAGCGCGTCCTTTGACAATAGAGTTAAAATGCTCATTTTTGTGATAATGTATACGGTTCTCACGACCATGATGTATTTTTTGCGTACTTTGTCCACGGTCTGGTAACGTGGTTAACTTATTTATGTTCAGCATATTTCAGTCTACGTCCTTACTTGTGCTTGAGTATTTGAATTCGTAGTAGTCTTGATCATGTTATTTTATGTACCACGTCTTGTCAGTGTGCTTGCTTGCGTGGTTTGAACGTATTTCTGTATATTTTTTGAGTGATTCATTTTCATGTTAGTATTTCTTTGGTGCATAGGTTTATTTCAATCATTTTTGGTGTTTCATTCGTTTCATTTTTACCCCTTAAGGCCCTTTATATTCTACCTATGTGTATGTCATATCTTTATATTCCCTATAATACGTGAGGCACGTATTTCTTTCGACGGGGGTTTAATGTACTGTCTGTAGTTGTACTCTACTCTAATACTCTCTTAACACCTTCTTTCTATATTCTTTTGACTACGCCGACTATGCATCTGTGTAGAGGATTTTCCTACCAGTGTCCCGCCCCTATATCATGTGTTCCGGTACTCCTACTGTAGGTAGGATATTGGAAACCTCATGTATTACTCGCGCGTCTTGACCTTCTATAATAGGTAGACCGCGTCTGCCCGAGATACACTCAACCCACTACTCCGGCCCGACACACAGCTCACTCTTAGGTAAGCATACGGCTTCGTCCTCGTCGGGCGGCCACGTTGTGCCGCCGCCCAACATCTCCTGTATTACTTCCCTGCTTACCAATACATCTGTCTGGCTCAACTCTACAATGTGACTGAGGTACTCATTTATTCTCCTACCCATGCATTCTATTTTTAGAGACCTACCCAGTGAGCAGACTTGCGTAATCCTCGTGGACAACCCGTGGACTCGACGTAATTTGGTGCTATGCAAGATGATTTCATGTGGATTGTGAACTGTTTTCCACTGTGGTAAATTCTTGCTATACATGTGGTCAGCATTCTTGTGTATTACCCGTGATATTGATGATGTATTCCCCGTGTGATTTCAATTGGGGGGAATTCTTCGTGTCTTAATCATCAATCAATCATTGTGGGCATACGCCGGGGGGCGCGTCGCCTCGCCACCCTACGCGCCACTCCCGGGGTCACACGCGCGAGTTCCCATGCAGGCTCCTTCCATACAAAGCAACCTCGACTTGTCTTTAAGAGCATTAATAATTTGCAGTACTAGATATTTATATATGCATAATTTACAATACAGTATAAAAAACCCTTTATAAAGTGTGTGTAAACTGTATGTAAATTATATGATATTTATATAACTAGCTACTACTGATAACTAATTCACTGCTCTGTCAAAGGAAAAAAATTTTTAAAAAGAATTGCAATATTAGGAACATGCTATTATTCCTATAAGCAATACTTTAATTGGCCTAGGGTACAACAAACCCACACCGTAAGATCAGGAATTAAAAATAAAATTATGTGTGATGTTGAATTTTTGTGGCAGTATCCTTTACTATTATAAAATATCATAAAAATTCCATAATTACTTGGCTGTAGCACGAGAGAAAGCATAAATACATGTTGGAGAAATGGTATAGAGGAGTGAGAAAGGGTGACACAGTCAATTAAGTAGGTAAGGGATGAGATACGAAGGAAGACTGGTAGTGGAGATGGGAAAAGCTGCAGAGGTGGATGAAATAAATGGTGAATGAAAGATTGGGGGATGGAGAAGTTTTGAATCTACATATGGGCTTACATAGGGCTCATCTCTCATTTATCCTTCTCTCGGGATGATAAGATTTGTATCAGCATATATGTGTAACATAAGGGATTGGATACTGAGAAAAGTAAATCTTAATTCAAATCATAAAATACACAGTCAATTAACAATACACTTGATGAACTGTATTCATGGGCTTCTAATGACAAAACAATACACTTGAAATATATTATAAAAAGGAGACATCATTTATTTAGTAGTAAAAACATATAGTCTCCTTCTCTCACCCTCCTCCATTTATCGTTCTTCTCGAGATGAAAGATGTTGGCAAATTGTTCAAATCTGCCTGATCTTGGGACAGACTAATATACATAATTAAAGTATGGTTATTCCCAAGTTTGCTTTATACTGCAAAATACCAATAATGTGTACTGGAGCTTTAAACAAACTCTCGGCTCCCCATACAAGTATGCAGTAAGGTATGGAAGGCAGAGTTGGCGGCCGTAAGTATGGATTACTACTGTGTCTGTAGTAGTAGTAAGTAGTAGAGATGCAGTAGTATTCATGAGTGGGTGTGGAAGGATTACTACTGCAAATTCTGTTAGGGTTTCTGGTTGAATTAAAGACGAATAGTTTACTTGTACTATCCTGAAGCAAACTAAAGGTCTAGTCTACATTTTTCCTTCATTTGGGGGCATTGCGCAGTTTTGCTTGCAATTTATATGAGTTCCTTCAGTTGCCGAATATCCGTGAAGTTCTAAGCGCACTATCGCGAATGCGAGTAAACAACTTTGTTTGTTTAAAGGGAATTTTGGCCCTTTGACCTGCATATTATATTTCCCACCTGAGGCTTTTACTCATAAACTGCACGGTTATTTAGTCTTTCTGTCAATTTGATACACCATTTGATACTTATTCATACCACCAATGCGAAATCTACTTATTATTTCATAGCTTGAAACACGTGGGATGTTCCAAGCGTTTTCGACAGTTTGAAGTTCTTCCAAGGTGTGATTCCGTTGGATAGTCAGGTCTATTCCACTGTCCTAAATGAACTAACACAGTTAACAGCTTTCCAATCTCTCACCTCCTGCTTCATATCTCTCACATCTTGCCTCACCTCTAACAGCAGTTGAGTGTTCGTTTCTGGAGACTCTGTGGAGAAATAAAATCCAATGAGAGCAAGGGAGGAGATATGTGGATTGATCTAAAGCACTTATCATTGATATTTGCACTTACTGGTTCATTTGAGTGATATTCCACCAATACTACAATCCTCAAGGAAACTATATATATCATGCTGAGAGCAATTCACAAACAAAATACATTTGGAAAAGGTGTTAAGGTCCTAAATGCATTAGTTCTACAAGATCCAAATTAACTGCAATATCATGCTTCCAATACAATATGTACGTCTACTACAGTAAAACACAATTGATTACATACTATGGACATCCATGGGGAAACTAGAACCGTTTGGTGCTAGCTGCATTTGGATGCCATAATTTCCTGTGAGATCTGTGGATGGGCTGCGATGGGTATGCTGTTAACGTGTGTCCCCGAGCTGTCATGACCGTTCTTGTCGTCTGGCTGTCATGTCGTCTTCGTTGTTGCAGACTGTTCTGTCGTTCTCTATGGTCCTGGCTGTCATACCGTTCTCGTTTTCCCCCGGGGGGGCTGTCATGCGTTCTTGTCGGTCCTGGCTGTCATGTCGTTTTCGTTTGTTCCAGACTGTCTGTCGTTCTATATGGGCCTGGCTTTCATGCTGTTCTTGTCGGTCCTGGCTGTCATTCCGCTCTCGTATGTTACGGCTGTTAGTCGTCCTGTCGGTCCAGCTGTAATGTCGGCCTGGTTGCATGTTGTTCACTTCGATCCAAGTCTGCCTAGGTCGTCCCATATCGTTTGTGTATGTCCATGCAATGTAAATGTTGCTGAAGTTGGCTACTATGGCTACTATGTCGTTCCTGTTGTCCGGCTGTCCGTTGCGAAGTCGGTCCAGGCTGTCATGGCTTCATCATGCTGACGTTTCTTGGTATGGTAAGGGTTGGCAAACTTGTAGTAATCATGGCTAGATCCGGCCTCGGGCTACAGTTGTCATCTACCTCCCTGAGAATATAATGCGCCAGTGATTACTTAATCTAATAATGTCGGTTATATCCTTTTTTATGGATAATCTAAGCATATTGCCTGACAGGTTGCAACTTGCATTAAACAAATTCGAAGAATTTAGGTGTTAGATTGATAATTTTCATAGCAAACATTTTGTTGTATTAAGATCATATATGCAAATTGTCTATATTAATTTTGTCATAATATGCAATTTGCTCGCGTCAGCAACCTGACAGTTTTGCCAAGCATTGTACTTCCACCCTTCCGGATTTTGCAGTGTTGGTCCCATTCATTAATTTACATATACGCATGTTTTATATTACTCCGTGATATACAGCACATATGATTCTGAATTACTTTATTTTTTCTCACTATCTTATCTAGTTCATATGCACCTTGTAATATTCATTATGAAATCCTGAGTGTTAATTAGATAAATAAAATCAATAACATATCATCACACTCAATAGCTTACCTTATTGAAATGAAGTAGGTGATTCTGGAACCACATTTTGCAAGTGGAGCTGGAGTCAGCTTTTGAGGAGGGGCTGGAGCCTGGTTTTCTGGTGGGGGGAGTTATCTTCTGTAGCTGAGCTGGAGTAACATTTTGCAACCACTGATTGAAAAGAAAATATATTTTAGAAACAATATCTAGCCTACTCCTAAAACGATAACACCTAAAAAGTATCATATACAAAAATAGAGTGCGATAACAATAAGTAAGGTGATACATGCGTTAAATCGAGCCATTAATCTCAAACTTATTCTAATACAGTTCTCATTTCAGCATAATTATCATGAAAACATGTAGAATGATCCATGGCACCTATCACCTGCGACTGTGATAATAAAATCAAGGAGGAACAGCTACTTGCTTTGTTAAATTAGTATATTTGGATCTTTGTCCACTTACATGCAAAGTCCTGGCTACTGACAAAGTCCTCTGAAGGATCTTCTTGCACGTTTTCCCCTTCCTCTATAAATACACCTTCACCATTCATCATCAGAGTCCTACTGTTTTCCTCAATTGCAGATGTGAGCTGGTAATTTCACATTCTTGATAGTTATCTGAACATGTGAACACAACAATAAAGAATAAATAATGAGTGAGTCTACTCTCTCTCTCTCTCTCTCTAACTGTATACAAGAAAGAGAAGAAGTCCCAGCATATAAATGATTAGAAGATAGTAAAATAACACTTACCCAGATACTTTCCTACCATGGAACTTCCTCCATAATTTAGGGTCCCGGGTGTTGTTCGAGAACTCGGTGAATTCTCGCGTTTTTACACCTTGCGGCCAATATTAGCTTTGCTTCTCCCATCTATCCAGGGTACATGGTACGACACCTTCGCTTCAAAAAAAAAAGATTTTCTTCCCTCTACCGCCTGCCGTTTCCACTCCTGCAAATGTATCCATACTTAGTAATTCATAACCTATTATAATAAGTTCAGTAGTGTTTCTATTTCTGCGAAGCATTAACAATGATCATTTTATACTTTTGATAACTTGCTTGAGTGCACAGCTACATCGCCTGCCGCACAAGATGTGGGAGAATGTTGGTATATTCTTATGGGCAAACATGTATGTGTAAGCATACAGAATGTGACAATGCTAAGAAGTTATTTACCATAATACTAATCGTCTACTTTAAACCTTTAATTATATCAGTAACTAGTAATAAATGATATGAAAAGGTTTTGCGGGTGGGGGTCCGGAGGGGGACGGGTTGGGGCGGGGGATGCGCCAGAGGGAGGAGGAAGAGGAGCCGCAAAGCCCGCCTCGCCGTTAGCCAATCCTTGGGGAGGAGGAGGAGGTATTAATGATATGAGTAAAATTTATCCATATTATTACTACCTAATCAAACCCCTAACTCCCTACCCCTCTTCCTGGCACTCACTGGCTGGGTAGGCCTCCATCTACTGAGAAAAAGAAAACCAAAATAATAATTACTTCATGAATAAAGAACATTCCATAAAAAGAAGTGTAAATATTGCGTGTTTCAACCAAGACTTCCCTATTGACGCAATACTCTCCTGACATAACTGGGAGTCTGCACCCCCAAGCCTCCTGGCTAGTTAACTACCTAACTACCCTGTGCAATTGATTGGTACCCTAACCTCACTGAACATAAGACATAAGAAAAATAGGAAGCTACAGAGGCCGTGAGGCCCTACCGTGGTAGTTCCTGTAACCACTGGAGGGATTTGCCCTCGTTACGTTATTATTCCTGCGGTGTGGCTTGTTGTAGGGGTTATAATATTTATTGAGCTGAGAAGGAACCGTTAAGGTGTTTTTGTTGTGACGGCACACCACCAAGAAATGAAGATGCTGAGAAACCGACTAATATCCCTACTCATTTTCTAAGAGTTTTCGTGTGTGTGCGTTTACAGCCACAACATTAAGAACATAAGAAATAAGGAAGGTACGGAGGCCGTGAGACCTACTCCGACACGTGAATTCCTGTTACTTAAAACTATCTACATCGCTGGGTGGTTTTAAGTATCCTGAACGTTTGGTTCTCATCATTAGGAGTACGTTTTTAAACCCCTACAACAGCAACAGATTAATTAGCAATAACACGAAGGAGGTCTGAAGTGGCGAAACCCGGTACGAACCCCCCCCAGTGAGGTTAGGTTACGTAATCACTGCCCAGGTTAGGTTAGTGAACTAGCGGGGGGTCAGTGGGCGTAGCCTCCTAGCTGTTGTCAGGAGAGTATTGGTCAATATGAATTATTGGGTTGAAACTGAATATGTTACCCCAAAAAAATACATAATTTTCATACTTTCTTTTTCCTCTGTTCCGTTTCACCATCCACCTATATTAACCCATTATTTCTACCCCTCCCGCCCTATCTCACACCCACACCCTACACACAATATCCCACACACCTCACCCCCCCCACACAACAAAACTACCCAATCAAGCAACAAAACAAGAATAAATCAAATAAAAATTTACTCACAGGCAAATGTTTCTTGACCCAAAGCATGGGCGTTCAGAAACCCGACCCGGCCGCTGGTTATATTTTCCTGTTTTTAAGCGTAAATATCCACCTCTAAGGCGGCCACTTACCCCTCCCTTTAAGCCTTAAAGATACATGCACCTGCGTGATATATAGGATTAAGGATAACGGCCGCTATTACGTACTGGAAGTAAAATGTTGAGTGTTCCCCGTTTCCAAGGCAGTCAACATTGACCTAAACAATATGAGATGCCGGACGATGTGCTAGTCTTATTTGAGGGATTGCTTATCTTATTTCCCCTTTTAATCCCTTATTTGATATACCTTTAATTTACTTCTTATATTTTATTTCAACCTTCTGTAGGGTTAAAAGAGGCTATGTAGGGTTTAAAAGTAATAAAGATGTTCCGTGGTGGTGAGCTAGTTCAAAGCTGGAGAATTTGGCGTGAAATATAACTGAGCTCAACTTTCTCTCGCCGGTAACAGTTGCGCCTCACACACACACACACACATACACTCTCTCCTCTCTCTCTCCGTCTCTCTCGTCTTCTCGTCTCTCTCTCTCTCGTCTCTCCTCTCTCCTCCTCTCCTCTCTCTCTCTCTCTCGCTCGTGAGTTTGCTTGTACTCTCATTGTTTACTGAATGTTTGCAACGGCGGAGAGAGAGAGGAGACTTTACTTATTGACTTATTGTTTTTATGGCCTCCATGATACAATACTAATTTTTTATTCACTTTACATAAGTAAGGCATGAAGCCTAGGTCTGTTGAGCGCAAGCTCCTATACAGACCTTTGCTTAGATTACAAAAGTGTTTAGGCAAGTGGATTTAGGCATTGGCTAACAAAATCATATACAATTATAATAAGTGACATTATATATTCATATATACATACGGATATACCCAGATACACATACCGTGCATACTCTCATCACACATGCAAAGACAACCTACACGTAACACACATTATGCGCACACCAGACACCTTCATACCCTAATTTACACACCCAAACATACTTACACAGTAACACAGTGTACTATATCAAGTACACACACTCACATAATGAATCCATGATCCTACGTGAATGACTTAGTGGTGTAAACTTTAAGCAACAATTTCTCGATGTTTATGTTTGAAGGATATTTGATTTGGAAATTTTTTATTTCTGCTGGTAAAACTATTCGCATAATTTGACACCTCTGACTGAAACTTTGCTGAGCAATGAGTAGGTCCTGCAACGTGGTTTTCGTAACTGTAATGGTCCTTGTAGCAAGTATGTGAAATGTATGAAACCGTTAATCAACAGGATCACATGTGAGTTATAAACCAGCAAGTTTGATTTGTAGAAGTATTATATCGACAAGTTTGAGTAAGACTGGTTGTCTCGAAATAGTGGGTTGTGTGCTCATATCGTGATTTATAAAACATAACACGTATTAACTTTTTTTGAGAAATAAAATAGATTATCCACTATTTTTTATATGCTCCCCCCCAAATGTTGAATAATACCGTAGATGATTGATGATCCTAGTGATGAATATATTGAATATACTCTCAAAAGTGATACAGCTACGAATTTTATATAAAACGCCAGTTTAATTTATATTTTTATACCTAATTGATTATACTTGTGATCTCCATGTTAATTTATTGTCAATGGTTATACCTAACAATTATATTCTTCACTTTACACAAGGATTAAGTCCTTTATTTTGAGTCAATATGGGCTGCACTAGTCATTAGGGTGGGATCCATGTAACATGTTTTAGAGATGTTCAGTGTTGAGTTCATTGGTTTTTTATCCAGTTTAGATACATCAATTAACTCTGAGTTTAGTATAATTCCTCTATTATCACAAAGAATCTTGTCCTGAATGGAGTTGTTCCAGCAAAAAAGCAAAAAACTTCAATTATTTATACAACGTAAAATGTCATTGGTATAGATAAGAAACAAAACTGGGCCTAAAACTGAACCGTGTGGTAACACATAAGCAGATTGATTCATGTGAAGATGCAGAATTATTATATACAGTGTATTGTCCTTCTGTGCTGTAAGTACTGTTGAACAGTCATGTGCCGGCCGCGAATGCCATAAGTTTTCAATTTCTCTAAATAAATAGGATGAGGGTGGTGTCAAACGCTTTTTGATAAGTCACAAAATACTCTTATTTTGTGCATCTTGTTGTCTAGATCTTATCAATCTATTACAAAAGGTGATGGATGCTAACTCTGTACTATAGTTTTTGGGTCGAAACCATACTGAAATTCTGTTAGTAATGTACATGTTGACAGGTACTCGGCATTAATTCTGCTTACAACATTTTCTCAAAGTTTTACTAACAGCTTGAAATGATAAAACAGGGCCTGTAATACTAAGAGGACTTCTCACCTTTTTTAAATTGGGAACCATTTCGCTAATTGTAACTGTTTTTGGAAACAACCTTTTTTTAAACGACCGAGTTATGA
>JACEEZ010006458.1:20029-22529 GCA_016584305.1 Chionoecetes opilio | reverse complement strand
CGCGCTGAACGCGCATAAGGCCGGGCTGATGCCGCAGGAAAGCATCAGAGGGGGGCACAGATGGTGCCAGGGTGGGAGGGGATAACCTTTAAGGTGGCAGCTACACATGAGTGCAGTTCTCCCAACCTATAGCTCAGCGAAGCGAACCCCATAATGGAGGCTAAGCTTTTTGCCTTATGAGTGTTAGGACGAATGTGTCTTATGACGCAGGTCCTTCCACTAAGAGAAGTGTGCTCTATATAGCACATGTTATAGCCACATATAGACCATAGCTACACTCCGAGGGTCACCAATTATAACCGATGGGTGTGATGATTGCTAGTTGGTCACACTGGAGAGAGAAACTCTGTTTCCAGTGGTAAGGTTCATTTTTAAATGAAAAAACAAAAACATATATATAGAAAAACAGATTTAACAATAAATCTTACATTAGTTTATGCTCAACGCGCTAATGGTGTGCGCGTTGAGTAAAGGGTTATGTTGAGATTGAAGCTATTTGTTGGTTAAATACATGTATCAAAAGCAAACATAAAATACAGAGTTATGAAAAAGTATATATGAATACTGAACATTAATAAAAACAAGTTATAACAGTGTGGGCTAAAACCACACGTTTTCTCTTGTAGAGCTGGTGTAAGAGGGAATGAAGTTTGTAGGAAGGACTGCTACAAACTCCCCTCCTAGCGGTGTGTAGGGGGGAAGCCGCTACAGGCACGTCTATTCCACGATAATTAAATGTCCATTTTCTTCACGTGACTTGTCAGCTAAATTTGCACTGGAGTAGCCATGAATTACTGGAATCTACGAGTTCACAAGTTCACCAGATTTAGGTCGCGAAATCGACATGAAAAGATTGTCACTGTGCCACTGGGTAGGTTAGACAGACAACCAGACCTAGAACCGTGTTGACACACCACCTCCTCCGAGGCCTGCCGTTCGCGCACGTAACCCACGGGCCACTCGCTAACTCATGCTCCCGTCCGGCCTGCCGCTACTAGGAGGGAAGGGAAAGGGACCACGGACACGGATATGAGAGAGAGATGAGAGAGAGAGAGAGAGAGAGAGAGAGAGATGAGAGAGAGAGAAGAGCGATAGAGAGAGAGAGAGAGAGAGAGAGAGAGTAGAGAGAGAGAGAGAGAGAGAGAGAGAGAGAAGAGAGAGAGAGACATGAGAGAGAGAGAGAAATAGAGAGATAGAGCGAGAGGAGGAGAGGACGAGAACGAGGACAGATAGAGAGGAGAGGGAGGAGAGAGAGAGAGGGAGTAGAGAGGCAGAGGTAGAGAGACAGAGTAGAAAGAGGAGAGAACAGGAGAGTAGAGAGAGAGACAGAGAAGAGATGAGAGAAGAGAGAGAGAGAGAGAAGAGGAGAGAGACAGATGGAGGAGCAGAGGGACGAGAGAGAGAATAGAGAGATAGAGAGAGAGACGAGAGAGCAGAGAGAGAAGAGATAGAGATAGAGAGAGAGAGAGAGAGAGAGAATAGAGAGAGGAGAGAGAGAGAGAGATAGAGATCGAGAGAGAGCCAGAGAGAGAGCCTAGAAAGATAGAGGCCCGAGAGAGAAGAGAGAATATAGAAGGAGAGCTAGAGAGACGAGCATAGTAGAGAGATGAGGGTAGAGGAGATATAGGATAGAGTAGAGAGATAGGATAGATATAGAGAGGAGATAGATAGATACAGGCAGAGACAGAGACATGAGTATAATACATATATGGGACATGGGGGCACTATATGACATATGAGATATATAGATGATCATATATAGATGAAAGAGAGACGAGATGAGAGAGAGATAGAGAGAGAGAAAGAGAGAGAGAGAGATAGAGAGAGAGAGAGAGATATATCGATAGAAAGGAGAGAAGAGAGAGAGAGAGAGAGAGAGAAGAGGAGAGGCAGAGAAAGATAGACAGACAGGAGACAGAGAGTACATATTTATACAAAAGATAGAGATAGATATAGAGATAAGAGGAGAGGAGCTAGAGATAGATGCAGAGATATGATACATGAGATATATATGATACATATAGATATTCGACATATATAGATATGATCATAGAGATAGATAGAAGAAGAGATAGAGATATATTATAATCTATATAGATATATATATAGATATATAATATGTATATCTATATATATAGATATATATATATATTATATTATAATAGATTATATATATATATAGATATCTAGATATAATATATAATATAGATATATATATATATATTAGATATATATATAGATATATATATATATATATATAGTATATAGATATATATATATATATATATATATATATCTCTATGATAGTGAATTCTTAGTTTAATACTCTTGACATTTCATGGTGACAAAAACACCGTCATTCTTGGGGTCTGTTTATGCGCAAACGTTCGCCAAAAGACACTTGATCATCAGGCTAAACTAGTTTAAAAAAAAATAATATACTATAATGCTAAAAAGCAGAACATCCTAAAGAATTTTTTTAAACAAGAAGTAAGCCTAT
>JACEEZ010006458.1:0-16357 GCA_016584305.1 Chionoecetes opilio | reverse complement strand
GAGAAAGAGAGGTAATTAGGTAACCTACGAGAAGGTTAAGCTTTTTCCACTTTGATTTACTTGTTTATTAAGCTTACTGCTGCCCTGAAACATGTTACAGGCTACTCTGAGACACTTTATCATTTCATGTGAGCAGTTAGATGCAATGGTATCAGTGCATTTTTTAACATGGTAACTGGGCGACCAAAATGTCTCCCAGTGATGGAAAACTGTCGCCCAGTAAGAACAATTTGAAGCTACTGGGCGACAAGATATTTGTTCATAAACACCTTCCTGGATACAATGGTTCATCTTATCTGTGTGTGTTAGATCCAGAAGTGCTTCTCATTACTGCATAGGATCTTTATTTATACACAACATACAAAAGGGTGAAGTTGATGTATCCAAAACACTATATTTTAACAGTTAAGCCTTTACCTTTCTGGCTATCCAAAGAATGTCGCCCAGTAAGATTGGCTTAAAAAATGCACTGAATGGTATCCAGACAAATCATAATAATTATACTTGATAAGAACCATATACTCCTGTTTGAACCTTTTGACGTGGATATTTTAAGCTTTTGAGCCACTGTTAATCCTTATAAGTGTTCACATGGCAAGCTAGTGCCTCTATGTTGCCTGTAACATGTATCAGGGCAGCAGTTAAGCTGTAAAAACAGTGACATATGGAGGGCTCGGCAGGATTTCGCGCGTAATTTCAACATTTCGCACAACACCGGAACGCAGATTCTCCACACTAAATTCCTTCCTTCCTTTTCTAATTAACCTCCCTCCTTTTTCCTTCCCTCCCTCCTTCCTTCCTTCCTTCCTTCCTCACTCACAAACTCGCATTTCGCACAACATCGGAACCCACATTCTCTACACTTCCTTCCTTCCTTCCTTTTTCCTTCCTTATTTCCTTCTCTCCTTCCTTATTTCCTTCTCTCCTTCCTTATTTCCTTCCTTCCTTCCTTCCTTCCTTCCTTCCTCACTCCTCACTCTCAAACTCACTCTCCACTATACGCTACGGAGTTTGGAATATAACTTGAGGTGAGGTTAGTAATTCGGGTTAATAATTCCTTGGGTTGCGAGCACGGTATACGTATAGTGGCCACGATGTCTGAGTGAGAACTGACTGAGTGAGTGAGTGTGACTGTGTGAGTGAGCGAGTGACCGTTGCATGTGACAGTTGACTTTTTCCTCTCTCTCTCTCTCTCTCTCTCTCTCTCTTTATTATTTTTTTTTTATTTAAACAACTTACATCTCTCTCTCTCTCTCTCTCTCTCTCTCTCTCTCTCTCTCTCTCTCTCTCTCTCTCTCTCTCTCTCTCTCTCTCTCTCCTCCTCCTCCTCCTCCTCTTCCTTCTTCTTTTTTTTAGTTAACCAGTTTTATGTAAGGATGTAGGCATGTCTATTTCACGATGATTAAATGTCCATTTTCTTCACGTGGACTTGTCAGCTAAATTTGCACGTGGAGTAGCCATGAATTACTGGTGAATCTACGAGTTCACAAGTTTTCACCAGATTTAGATGCAGAATCAACATGAAAACCTTCACCTGTGCCCACTGGGTAGGACGAGGTGTAAAACACACCTTAATAATATCGCGTCAGCTGTGCAAGGCTCCGCCGGCCGACCACAATCGCCGCCATTCCGTGTACCGCAGCGACTACCACTACTCCCTCAAATAATGATCAAGAGCCTTCATATCATCAACCCATCTGCCACTGCTGAGTATACCTTAGTTAGCGTCTAAATAGGGTATCAGTGCAGCTTAGGTAGTTTTTGGGTTAATAGCAAGGTGAGTTCACGTTAACCCCTTCACTGCGGATATCAAATTCATAGGCCTACCCCCCTGTGCGGCAGGTTTAATTAAAATATAAAATAATTACTGATCATATTTTAAAGTGCCTAAATGAATAGGATGCTCATTCCATACCAGAAAATCTATGTTTCTTCTTGGTGGAGGCTACCAGCTAAGTAATGAGTTACGTCAAAGTGCAGCAACAGGGCCGTGACCGTGCTGCCAGACGCACAATGAAACTACTTACTACTCAACATAATACAGCTTATTTTGGTACATAAGTGCTTCATTCACGCATTCATTCATTCATTCATACATCTGTTTTATATCCATCAAGAATATATTGAATATCTTGACTATTTAGCCTCGCCATTGAAGTAGAGGGCGCGGCAGCGTCAACACGTCGTACTGTACCGCTTGACCTTATTAGTCACACTAACTCACGCAAGCAGAAAAAGAGTATTATATCACAACACTTGACACTGTTGCCATACAAGCCTATCACAACGAATGTTTACCCATAATATCATTGAGCGCGCAGTTTAAATACAGAAACCATATATGTACCAGCCGCAGTGAACCCTTAAATAGCTGAGAGACCGTATTTGTACCAGCCGCAGTGAAGGGGTTAATTATTACTATAATTTCAACATTTTGGTGCCCCGAGTGAGGATTATCTTTGGGAATGTATAAAATAGCTGTTGTGGGACACAGCTTATGCCCTCATCTATTGGCGGTGGAAAAAGTGGATCTCAGGCTGTTTCGTGCACCAGGCGGCCGTGCTGACAAATTTAACACAGACACACGTACGTCTCAATGCAGTACTTCAGTGGCCTCATGACCTCACAGTCCTCTTTCTGGGAGGTAACGATATAGATGATAAGTGTAGCCCCAGAGTCATCACAAATAACATAAAAAGTATAGTGAAGAAAATAGAGGAGAAATGTGACAGTCGGGTAGGAGTGTGTTTAATAGAGCCTAGGAAGACCAATCGATCTCCTAGACATCACCTGGTGAGCCAACTCAGCTATGATAGGGTCAAAGAGGCTATAAATAGGGCTTTGAAAAGGGAATTAAAAGGCTATGCAGTAGTACACTTTAACGCACAGCCTTTTGAGGCAGATCTTTCCCGAGACGGGGTGCACTGGACAAGGCGAGGTTGTTATTTTGTAAAAGCCAAGTTTATAAATTTCATAAAGTGTCTGAAAGGGGAGTGGGATGCTACCAAGCACTAGGTGGATACTGGTCTGATAAAGCAATATAAACACCAGTTTCCCCGCCCCCTTTGGTTTTTAAACAACTTTGACTTGGCCGCCGTACTCGCCCGCCGAGCCACAGGCAGCCACGGCACACAGGCCGCATTTAAGCTACCATCCGCCAACAATGTTTGTAAAGTTAGTTACATTAAATAAGGAGGTGGATGGTTATAGGCCTGGCTTCGCGCCTTCGTAGGCCGAGTCAACGGCACATCCACCCTTAGAATTCAATTAAAGTAGGGAACCCTAACTCATAAACTTTTATCCAATTTTTTTTTTTTTTTTTTTTTCCATTTCATCTAATCAATTAAAATCATGGCGGAAGGGACTAAAACATTAGCGGCTAAATTAGGATGGCTTACACGAATATATAACAAGTGTCAGGTAGCAGCTGAGACTATCCCTATTGACTATAATAGTTTAAAGTCAGGTCTGCTAATGCTAAAAACTAAATGGGATGATTATGAAGAGGCTTACTTACAATTACTCGAAGCTGAGGGTGAAGAATTAATTAATTATGAGACCAAGTATGATCAAGAATGTACCAAATACATGGAAACAGTATTCAAATATGAGAACTTAGTGCGTGATCCGAAACCCACAGCCAAAGCCTCTTTACCCCAACTTAAATTACCAGATTTGTCATTGCCCTATTTTGAAGGGGAAAATTGGTATTCTTTCTGGGAAAAATTCAAATTGATTGATGATAGGACTGATTTAACAGAGGTGCATAAATTAACCTATTTGTTAGGTCAGTTGAGAGGTTCTGCATATCTGCTGGTAAAGAAATTAACAGTAGAAAATGCCAATTATAATGTGGCACTCAAGATTCTTAAGAGATAATTATGAAGATAAAGATCAGATAACAAAGAATCTTTTCTGCAAGTTCATGGATCTACTGAGCCCTTCTTACAATCACAGAGAATTGGAAGAGTTCAGAATAACTTTAAATTGCACACTAAGAGCCATTGAAGCTCATAAACCCTTGACAGAGTCAGACTGGATGGTCAGTATCATGATATGGAGAAAACTACCAACCAGGATGCGAGACCGCTTAAATCAGAGGTACAATAGTAATTACTTCACGGTCAAGCAAATAGAGGAAAGATTATTACAAGAGTGCAAACATTTGCAAGATATTGAGCAGGAACACCCCCACAGGGAGATTGAGATAACTAGACCTAAAGGTAATCAGCAATATCAGCCACCTTTAGAGTTTAAAGAGCCGTCATTGGTGGGTAGTTATCCCGCTCCTACTAAAGTTACGATGGGAAGAAAACCGGTAGATAAGTTTCAAACTAGACCAGCCGGTAAACCATCACCAAGACCTACTCAAAGAACAGGTGCCATTCCTAAATATAGGGTTATTACCAGTGAAGTCAGACAAAAATGTGCTTTCTGCGAGGAAGAACATCCACCCTCCACTTGTAATATATACCCAGATTATTCCACTAGGCTCAAAAGGTTAATGGACCTGGGAAACTGCCTAACCTGCCTTAGTGGTAAACATGCAATACAAGCCTGTCCTATTAGTCTTGGTACTTGTAAGAAGTGTAGAAAATCCATTCATCACATAGCCTTATGTCCTAATGGTGATGTGAGAACAGACCCTACGGTTGTTAAAATGGCAGTAACTAGTATGAGTAGTTCATCCACTGTCCCTGCGGCAGAGTTGAAGGTGAGCCATAATGGTAATTCAGCCATTGTGAAAACAATGTTTGACAGTGGTGCACAAAGATCATTTATTAGTGGAGAGATAGTGATCTATTACAACTACCTTTAATTAGCAAGGTGAACTTAGCCATTTCGGGCTTTCTGGCCAATAAAGAAGCTCAAAGTTTTGACATTGTTCGACCACTAGTCCAATTAGGAAATTATAAATGTAGGGTAGCTGCTGTAGTTAATGACATCGGTATAAATTTAACTGTAAAAGGATTTAAATCTACAGCTGAAACTTTGAAACAGAAAGGTGTTAGACTAGTTAGAAATACCTTTGAGGATGTTGATGGTCCATACCAATTAATAATAGGCGCTGATTATTTTGGGCGATTCCTAAGTAAGGTCATCAAAAGACATTTCCATGTTCACCAGTGCCAGTGGTGATGTTATAATGGGACCTATCCCACAAACCACTCACCAGCCAAAACAAGAGGATGCATTCCTAGTCATGCACAACTCCTCTTGGTTGCTAGAATAGGAACTCCATTAGTACCCACTCAAATCAATGAGTTATTGGAAGAAGGGGATATCCCCGTGCACAAATTATGGGATCTAGAAACTATCGGTATCATACCTGAACAGTTACCTAAAGAGGATCAAAATACTATAGATCACTATGATCACACTGTCAATTATGTTAATGGTAAATATGGAGTAGGTCTACCTTGGCAAATAAATGCCCCTGTGTTACCTTCCAATTATCACATAGTTAAGAGCCTCTTAAATAGTTCAATAAGAAAACTGAAGAAAAATCTGTCTAAATTGGAGTGCTATGATAAGATCATTCAAGATCAATTAAAGGATGACTTTATCGAAAAACTGGAAGGAGCAGTAAATCATAACATAGGACATTATTTACCCCACCATGCAGTGGCCAAAGATTCATCAAACACCCCCATTAGAATAGTTTTCAATTGTAGTTTCAAAACTAAACAAGATGCTAGTTTAAATGACTGCCTTCAGACAGGACCGAATCTCTTGTCTAATCTAGGAGATGTCCTAGTAAAATTCAGAACAGATAAATTCGCCTATGTGGCTGATATATCTAAGGCTTTCCTAAGATTAGGTCTAAGGGAAGACAGAAATTTCACAAAATTCCTATGGCCTGAAAATATATCTCAGGAAGATAGCCACCTAGCCACATATAGGTTTAAGTCAGTTCTGTTTGGTTCTTCCTCAAGCCCCTTTTTATTAAATAAAACATTACAGTGCCATTTTAAGGGTTCTGATAGCCCAGAATTGGGGAAGAACTTCTATATGGATAATTTGCAGGGGACAATAAATTCTGAGGAAGAACTAATACAAATTTATAACCTGGCTAATAAAGAGTGCAGGAAGGCCAGCCTCCCCTTACAGAGTTGGAATACTAATTCTCCAAGACTAGAAGGGATAATCAGGAAGGATTTCCTTAATTATACGCCACCAGAGATCCAATCAGTGTTAGGATTATGGTGGAATGTAAAAACTGATGAACTAAGATTAAAGTGTCCAGATTTTTCTGATGTGGTCCTAACAAAGAGAACACTCTTAAGTCAGGTCAGGCAAGTATTTGACCCCTTGGGCATAGTGAGCCCAATAACTATAAGGGGTAAATGTCTAATACAAAAGGCCTGGGGAGAACACCTCGATTGGGATACCCCCCCTTGATGGGAAATATACAACAGAATGGGAGACTATAAAATCTGAGTTCAATAAAATAAATGAAGTTCACATAAGTAGGAGAATAAATGCTGATGGGCGACAACCCCAGCAACTACACATATTTTGTGATGCTTCAAAAAGTGCATACGGTGCAGTAGCTTATCTTAAAGCAGGAGAGGAATGTAAATTAATTATGTCTAAGGCTCGGGTTGCCCCAATTAAGCCTAGAACATTGCCTCAAATGGAGCTGACTGCATTAGAATTAGGCACTAAATTAGCACAATATCTAAGTAATTTATTACAAATTGGTGAAGTATATATGTAGACCGATAGTGAAATTTGCCTACACTGGTTAGTGAAAAATAACACAAAAATCCCTTATTTCAGGAATCGTGTTGGTAAGATAAATTATTTAGGTTCCACATTTCACTATAATCATGTTGCTACCAAGGAAAACCCAGCTGATATTTTGTCCAGAGGAACAACTATCCTCAAATTAAATACAGAATTATGGTTTAAAGGTCCTACCTGGCTAAAAATTATAATGAATGGCCTAATCAAAAGGTCTATAGTAAGTCAGACGTATCAGAAGATATAATTATGGAACCTATATTGATCCCAGATCCTGTTATGGATATAAAAAGGTTTTCCTTATTAAGCAAACTATTAAAGACTACTAAATTGGTCTTCAAATTCATAAAGAGGGATAGTTCTGATCCTTTGAAGTTTTGGGTTAGAACAATACAAAAGCAGGAATTTCCTGAGGAATATCAGCTCTTAGCCTCGGCCAGCCCCCGTAGGAACAAACTTATCAAATCATTAGGTCTGTACCTAGATAATGAGGGCATCATTAGGTGTCGAGGAAGAATTTGGAATTCTGATCTTCCCGATAAAACCTGCAATCCCATGCTAATTCCCAAACGTCATCATCTTACTAAATTGCTAGTGGATGAATCTCATGGGAACTCGTTACATGGTGGGATGGCTGATACATTAGCCTATCTCAGGAGGGAATTTTGGATACCGCAGGGTAGACAGGCAGTTAAATACTACCTCAAATTTTGTATCAAATGCAAGAGATATGAGGGAAGACTGATCACCTATCCTGGGCCCCCTCAACTCCCCATGGATGGAGTACAATCATTAAAACCATTTGAGGTAGCTGGTGTCGACTATACTGGGGCAATAATAATTACAGGAGATAATGCTCCCCCCAAGAAAGTATATGTCTGCTTATTTACTTGCACCTCTACAAGGGCTGTTCATTTAGAAATAGCTGTTGATTTAAGTGCCGAAACATTTATTCAAGTGTTCCGGCGGTTTGTGGCTCGGCGGTCGTGTCCTCGGCGATTGATTAGCGATAATGCTACTAACTTCGTAGGAGCCTCCCCCATATTGTTAGAAATATTAAATCATCCATCAGTACAAAAATCTCTAGAGTTAAGGAAATGCTCATGGACCTTTACTATAGTCTATTCACTTAAGCTGGATTCCTGGGAGCGGCTCGATGCCTAGGCGAGTATGTAACGACGTCGCTGATTGGCTGATAGCCTCGGGCAGGGTGGCGATGGTGGTGGTACTTGCCTCGCCGCAACCCAAAACCCTTGCGTTGCCTCAGAAAAATATTCATATTTCTTGGCCTTACTCATCTCTTACACAAGATAGGCCTATTTTGTTTGCATCAGTAAATCAGGCAGTGATTGTTCAACAACAACACGCCATTCATAACTCAATAGGGTAAAAAATAAAGTCATGACTGACTATCACAAGAGTAGGCGGACTTTTAGGTTTTCAGTGCATTGAAATGTTGTACTCCTACCCGATATAACCAAGCTACCAGATAATAGTTATGAAAGCTGAGTTTCCCATGGTTTTTATAATACATTGTGATATCATGAGCAAAAAAAAAAAACAGTAAGACGACAAAATATTAAGAAAATTTAAAAAGGAAAGTAAAAGAGTTTTATAAACTTATTTTAGCTTATTTTGCTTAACTCGCTCTAATCCATAATTTTTGGTCCATTAAATTTTAAAGAACTGTTTAAAAAATCCTTATATTTTTTCCGTTTCCTGTGGTATGAAAGCACTCCCAAAAGGAAAAGAGTAGGGGTCAAAAGGCAAAGAAATTAAAATACTACTGCACACTGCACAGTGAGGTGAGCTTTGCTCCTATATGGGAGACTTTTTTCAGGAGAGCATCAGGGCTCCACCCGTCACGCCCAGTTTGAAAAACATTTTAATTTCTTAGCCTTTTTTGCCCACCTATCTTTTTTTTTATTGGTACGGTCATACCACGGGAAGGGAAAAATGAAAATAATAAAAAAGTGTTGTTGATGGACCTTATAGAATTTTTTATAAGGCAAGAAAAAATTAAAAAACAGAAGCAAAAAACCCAAAACATACACAAAAATAAAAAAATGATTTAAACTCGTTTTTTAAGCACAAAGGGTAGTGTAATACTGTTTGGTCAGATAATTGCAATAAAGTAGCCAGTAAACGTTTAACTTCATATTAACAAATACAATTTCTCATAACTAGTTTATAATTTTTTTTTTTTCCCATATGCAGAAACACTTTTGGCCCCATAACCTAACCTATTTAAATGTCACCAAACCGAACGTATTAGGTATATACATGATGCCCCTGTGTACTTTTTCAAATTTTTAGGGTAACACAAAAACCCCCGCTTTTACGGACCTTTATAAAACAAAAAAGGCTTCAACACTTTTTTGCCAGTCCGGTATATGCGTGTTTTCCGAATAATTTCGTATATGCTTTTGTAGGGTTTGTTTTTTTTTTAATTCCCCGTATTCGGTATTTTTTGTGAGGCTGCATGTATGTAAGTATACGAACTTTTTTTTTCAGAGTAAGGAAAAAAGTTCACGATACACGGAATTAGTGGAATGGGGAACTTTCCCCCATATAACGACCAAAATTTTGTTATATGCAAAAAATTTCGGATCACTCGGATAATTAAAACCCTCGCACCCTTCCCCAATTTTTTTGTCAAAGCGGGGAGTAATCATTTACCCCTTAATTATACGCAACATAAAAATCAGGTAACCCCCAAAAAATACCATTAATCCTTTTTTCATAAAACATAAAATTTTAACCAAAATATACAGAAATACCCCATATATATATATGGTAAATCTTAAAAACAAGGGCTCCCCCCTATCTTCGTCTTTTTATAGCCAAAAAGCTTGGGGACAGGGTGGAAACCGGGGTTTTGGGTGGGGAGCACACAATAAGGGAAATATGGCCCCCCCAAAAAAAAAACCCATAAACTAGGGAAATTTCCCTATTTCATAGATTTATCGGGGCCATTTTTCCCTTTATGTGTGCTCCCCCACCAAAAACCCCGGGTTTCCACCATGCCCCCAAGCTTTTTGTCTTAAGAAAAAGAAGAAGAAGGGGGTTGAGCCTTTTTCAAAAGAGGACAAAACTTCAAGCCCTAACCTAGCCCCCCCCCTCGAGCCATCGGGCTGGACTTCCTAATCAACCTGACCTGACCAAAACCAAACCCCTACGGATTATTTTTTTCTAAAGAACCTGAAATTTAATAGGCCAGTGGGAAAGTAAGATGGGCACTCATTAAAATCTAATCAGATGGTTAAGGACATAAGTAAACCCCATAGACCCAACTTTTGGGTAGTTTACCGGGGGAGCCTTGTTTTAAGTTTTTCCCTAACGCAAGTAGTCATTTCCACAATCCCTTCAGACCTCTCCCTTAACTTTAAAATTTGTTCATGCCCGTAACGTAATGTAAGCATACTTAGATATCTTGAAATGTTTTGGGGGTGGAATTTCGGAGATGGTGAATTTTAGGTACTCTGTCTCCTCGGCGAGAGTTCAACATTTTCACTTCTCAACAAGGTGAGAGATCTCTGGAACCAAAATTGGAGCATAAGAATCAGCGAAAACTTTTCCGGTTGGGTTTTGATTGCAAATTAGTAAAATTAAAAAAAGAACGTCCATGGTGTTATTTTTAAAAAAGGGAAACTAGGAAAGATTTCACCAGACGATCGAAATTCTCCTATCACCAGTCATTCCATTTTAGTTTATTAGTGGGTCGAAATTTAAAGCCCGTGCTACTAAAGTACAAATCAGGAAATGTGCCATATTATCAGCAAAATTCAGAAAAAAATGTAGGGTCGCAGTAGGCCCTATCGCGGCCTGAAAGAAGACCCATTTTCACCGTTTTAAAAGGTTGCCTGTCGTGTTTAAACCCTTTTTATTTTTCTTGTGTGGTTTTAAGGAAAGGCATTGCTTCTGAATGTAATCATGTGTTTACTTTGCCCTGTTATCGTAATTACGTATTCTCGACGATACCACGTGCAGAATCTCTGCCCTCCCCCCATATTGTTGTTTTCTGACGTACGGCAACAAGGGGAAGAAGCCCTGGGGGAGTTTGGAGGAAGAATTTGAGCGGCCGCCCCCTTTCAGGTTTCTGTACCCGCTTCAAAAAGCTTTGGGCGCCTCGAGTGGTATGAAAACAAATCCCCCCCGTTTACCAGGGAAAAACCCGACGACGCCACAGTAGACTGGGGTTTTGCTCACCATTTTCCTCTACTGCCCTCTATCTGCCCACGCACAGTACAAAAGTGTAATGGCGTACGCTGTAGCTCCCTGAGACTTTTTGATTATTGTTGTAAGGTAATTGTCGCGAGAGAGGTGAAATGCTTGGAACTCGGGCCCCGTCAATCAACAAACCCGTCAAAAAACCACTTATGCCACTGCATTTTGTCGAAAAGGCGCAAAATTTTACAAATTTTTAGCATCACTATATAGACTTGTAGTCCAGAAGACAGGTATTAATATAAATATGGCAGCCTCTTTAGTGGCACATACAATTAGTATTGTAGTTAAAAAATTCGTAATATATGGCCCCTGAGCATATATGTGCAGTGGGACTATAGTGTTTTTGGCGGTAGGGTGTAGGGAAGTAAAAGGGTTTAAAAAAACTGTCCCCAATGGGGAATTCTCGCGAAACCCCAACGAGTTTTCCCGGTGGTACACTCGCCGAGGGGAAAATTTTTTGGTAACATTTCCCTTGGGAATAAATGAAAATAAAGAAAAAAGGTTTTTCATTTTTGGACCACCAACCCCGGTAGAATCTCGAATGCAGAAATACTTTTAAAAAAGCTTATTAAATGTATATTTGGTACGTAATAATATTAATAATATTGTAACCGAAATACATGCAAGATCAAGAACGGGAACGTCGATGAAAATAGGCAGATTAAATGAAATGAAAATATGACGGCTAATATGTTTTACTAATGTTCTTTCGTTATAATGTCAGTTTACTGATAAAAAATGCTGTTATGAATGAGGTGTTTTCTCTCTAACTCAGAGTTAGTACATATTATATAGCTAACCTGCCCCTTTTAGAGATAATTGAAAAAATTTTTTTCAGCAACAGGACATTTTTGAAAGAAAATCCCCATTTTTTAATTTTTTTTTTGTAAACATTTTTATTTCAATTAACTAATTAAATTTACCTAAACTAAATCAATTTCTAAGATAACCTAGCTTTTTAACTAATGAAATATGGATTTTTTAGTAGCTGTCTATTAAATTATCAAAGTATTATACATATCATTTCTGCCCCATATTAACACCTGGGGCTAAATTTCCCCTCGCCACCCCCCCCGGGCCCCATATAGCATCCCAACTAGTAAAAAATATAACCCAATAAAATTCCATTCTTTTCCAAAAAACCTAACCTATTTTAATGGTGGGGGGAAAAAGGGGTATTTAAGATTAAGGGTATACAGTATTCTGTATAATGAAAAGGTATAAATAAAAGAAACACAGCAAAAAAAAATGGTAGATAGCATTTTTAACCCCAAAATCCCCCATTGACCAAAATCTTCTGAAATAACTGGCGGAACATTTAAGAACAAGGGGCCCACGCTAAACGACCCCCAAAGATGGCTCTAATTTTAATTACTGTCCTTTAACACATTTTTAATTTTTAATGAGTGCCGATCCTTACTTTTGCCTAATGGGCCCATATTAAATTTCAGGTTCGAGAAAAAAATAAGTCCAGCGAGATGCGCAATGGACGACGAGTTGAGAAAGTGTGCGAATATCTAAGTAGTAGGTAAACCCAGGGGTTGGTCGAGGGGGGGCGGAGCCCCCCCCGTTTGGGTTTGGTAGGTTGATTAGGGCGGTTAGGTTAGTGCACAGCACGAGGGGCTCGAAGAGGGGTGTAGGTTAGGCTGTGGGGTCTGTCATCTTTTGAATAAAGGTCAAACCCATTTTTCTTTTAGCCAACAAGCTTTGGGGGAAAGGGGGAAAAGGGGTTTTTGGGGGGGGGGAGCACACCATAAGGGAAATATGCCCCCCACAAAAAAAAAAACCCAAATAGGGGAAATTTCCCTTTCAGGACTTTTTTTTTGGGGAAAAATTTTTTTTTAGTGTCCCCCCACAAAAAGGGGACACTCCCTGGGAAAAAAAGGCTCTCCACAAAAAAACCCTAAACTAGGGAAATTTTTCCCCATAATAGACTTTAAACGGAGAAAAATTTCCCCGATAAAGTTTATGAACAGGGAAATATCCAGTTTTGGGATTTTTTTGTGGGGGCCAATTTCCTTAGTGTGTGCTCCCCCAGTCAAAAACCCCCGGGTTTTCCCCCCATGTCCCCCAAACTTGTGGCTATAAGAAGAAGAAAATAGAGGGTGGAGCCTTTTTTCTTAAGATTTTCCCAACTAGCGGGGCTACACCCCAGACCTAAATAACCCAGCAACCTGGGCATTGATTAATAACCTTAGCTCACTGAGGAGGGGGGTTAGCTCACCCCCAGACTTTTTGTTTTTTTTTATTTCTGCCCGGGGGTAAATGTGCAGTTTTTAACCAATACTCCCTGGCAAACGGGGGAGTGTTCTCCCCAGAACCCCCCCCTAGTTTAAAAAACCTAACCCGGGCATTTATTACGCAACCCTTCCCACTCCCCCAGCCCCTTGTATTTTTTTTTGGGTCAAAATACTCCTTAGCGATGAGAACGAAACGGGAGGATACTTAACCAGCGATGTGTATTTGGGTTTTAAAATTCCCAAAAACCCTGCCGGCTATTTAGGGGGTTTGAAATACTCCTTAGATGAGAAGAACGTCAGGATATCTAAAACCACCCATTTGTATTGGTTTTAACTGCACATATATTAAAAATAAAACAGGAAATACCAAAAGCTTTTTTAAGGGATTTAAAGTGAACTTAAAATTTTTTCTCCCCCCCCCTGTTCATTTTGGAACCCCTAAATATCGAAAATTTTAAATCCAAATTTTCTGTACTTTTATAATTAATTATAAATGGCCCCCTAGGTGGGGTGGGGTCACACCCAACGGGGGGGACACCGTCGAAGGTACAGCGCGAAAATTAATTTAAATTTCGCGCCACCATGCCACCACGGACAGCCACCCTCAGTGAAAACATGCGAGCAACAGGGTTTGACTTCATGACAAAAGGTAGGGGGGGTGGGGACACCGAACTGGGGGGATAAGTAAAAAATTATAAAAAACCTTTAAAGACCCTTTTTATTTAGTTAAGTATTTATGAGGGTACATAGGGGGCCCAATTTTGAAGTTGTTTTGGGAAGGTGCACTCCTTTAGGAAAAAAAGGGTTTTTATGAATTTTTTCCACAATAGTACGGTGTCCCCCCACACCACCCCACAGACTTTGCCAGGCATGTCAATGTATGCTGCGGGATAACATTGTAGTCTTTGACTGTAATTGGGAGGAATAGCATAAATTTGTCTCAAATTCTCTCTGTTTGGGCGGCCATTTTTGTTGTCATAACGTACACCTCGCAAAAGCGCCCAGGTTTTTGGTTGGGGTCGTGGCAACTCGAACGGCCCGTCCCAGTCGCGCACAGGCGTTTTAGAGAGAGTTTGAGCGGCTGCACCACTCAAATCTTCCTCTCAAACTCACCCCTGGTAAGGAGCCCCAGCTTCGTTTTATGGCTTCTTAGGGTGAACCCGCTGGGCAATCCGTAAGAAACCCGGTTCTTAAAATGCCTGCCTAACAGAAAACGCAAGCTGAAGAAGCCCGGGTTCTTACGGCTTTTTCACCAAAATTCGCTAAGGGGCGCCCCCCGGAATTTCCTACCCCCCTGGGGTACTTCAGAGAGGCTAACTTCCGGTCTTCACGAACCCCCCGCGCTTCCAAAAAGCTGTTTGGGAACTTTTGGATTCTGCGGGCAGATTGATGAGATTTAAAGACGTTGGCAGGCAACTGCCTCTAGGCGTTGTAGAGCACGAATATACATAAAAAAAACTCTAAATGAGATAATGATTTTTTGATAAGAACTGAACAGGGAATATACAAATTAAATTAGGCCCCTTAAACCTATTCCTACACTCGTTGTGAGTTTTTATGGGGTGTGGGCAAGTTTGGGGGAAACGGCGGGGACCTCACCCAGACCACTGTCACCAGCCCCCGGGTAGCTGCCCCTAACCCCCACGCATCAGCAAGGTGTAAGGTTTAAAGACCCTTTTCCTTAATAAAACCCAAGCCCCCGTCCCTCCACCGGATGGGTATGGGTGTTAGCGGGGTTTTTGGGCCCGCCCCCCGGGGTGGTTGCTTCCCCCCAAAAACAGGAAAAACCAGTTCGAATAAAATTATCAAGCGGAAAAGACACCCAAGTGAACCGTAGCGCCACTGCCATATCTCGTACCAGAATCCCCGCGACTTCCGGGTTGTACAAATAGAGGAAGTTATTTAAGCTAAACACTGTGCCCTTTAATCTTTCTGAATGTCTGCCCTGGGCAGCGACACACACACAGTCGGACCGCTGCTAGCGACACACACACCCGTTGCCCCCGCTGCTGACCACCTCACCCCACTACACCACGAGGACCCCATTCAACCCACAATACCCTCCTGTGAAGTTTTTATAACTTCCTTTAAGTCACGTGCCATCTAATATTGTTATTGAGAACTAATCCCTATCTAATTAACAGGGAAAATCCGATATACGAAGAAAAGGGGTTTTGTGTATGCATGTACCCACGCCGCACACCCCTGCAGACCACAAGGTTTAGGTACCTCTGCTCTCTCTCTCAGTCTCACCATTTAGCCAAGGTATGAAGTATTATGTTCTGTAAGTTTGTCATCAATATCGTAGGAAGTAGATAAGAATTTTTTTGTTATAATGAGTTAACCTTAACACCGAAAATGGCAAAGTGTACACAGTGAAAATATGAGTTCCGTGTCAGGCATCTCAAGGGCCTCCAGTGATTCCAACACTATTGACGGTAACCAATTCATAAACAGGATAGTTACTATCATTAAAAATAAGGAAAGTGCTAATGATAAGTTACAATTGGAAGTCCTTAAACGCACAGTAAATCCTACTGAGTATAGACCTCACCCGCACCTTCCGCCTCACGTCCCGTGGACAGGGCATCGCCGGCGCTCAAAACAAAAAGTATTTTTGTTACTTTTGCAAGATAACAGGACATTCCTTGCCAAAAATTTTAGGGCAATGGATAACACTGGTCGACACCAAAAATGTTTCTGAGTTCATTGTGTGTGGGTTGGAAATAATTTTCGCTGCTGATTTAAAAATGGCATTGCTTTTTTCTCTAGCACGTATAGTTTTTTAAATATCGGCATTTTTAAAAAATTTTTAAAAGTATTATAATTTATTACATATATATAATTATATAATTAAACGAAACAAAACCCCCTACGTTTAAAATATATTACTCGTAATTAAATTCTGGTGGTGCCTGCGGCTTTATTAGGACCTAATGTACATATCTGGCCAAAAATATACTTAAATTATGTTCCAAATTATCCGAAAATGGCCACATCTTGGGAAATATCCGAAAATATGCCAAAAACACAGTAAATTTTGCTTTATATAATATATATTAAAATATATATATAATATATTATAGTATATATATATATATATATATATAGTATAATATATATATATATATATAGGCCCT